>JAURVB010002592.1:0-10466 GCA_033002965.1 Piper betle | reverse complement strand
GTAATATGATTAAATTTGGAACAAATATGATTAAATTTTGGTTTATAACTTAAAACGAATGAACTAAAAGTAACCAAATTAACAATTCAGTTCAATTTTGAAGTAGTTTGTAGTTAAGACTATTCAAAGTTCGGTTGGAACCAAACTCACACCAAAAAACGCAACGTATAAACCGTTCTTTTGAACATCTTTCCACTCCCATCTCTTACAAACAAGGTTTTAACTATAAAAAGAAGTGTCTTTTCAGGGATTTATTCATGCTCTTCCTCATTTAATTTTTTTCACTAGGGCGATTCTCCCTAAATTTGAATAACTTTGACTTTTTAAGGAATATTTCTCTACAACTCTTGAGAGCATAACATATTTGTGGATTATCCACACTTAAAATGAAGGATATTAATCTTAGTTTAGAGGGTAATTGGAATCTTGTATTGAAGAACATTGTTCAGCGTATTATTAGATACACCTAATATTAGGAGTCTATCCCACCAAATCCCATGTTTGTCTGGCACAGACAAACTTGAACGGAGAAACCACCTAACTTGGGGGATAAATTTTATTATTTTATAAATATGACCCCTCTAGAATATTTAAGGCCCGCACCTATTTTCTGAAAGACGTTAGGGCTATTTCCCTTACGTTATTTTGGGACTTAGACTTAGGCTGTGAAATTTAATCTTCTTCATGAGAGTATTTATTCGGTTTCTCCGTTCTGTGAGACGATTTAATAATGTATAAGGGGGATTTAATCTCTTCAAAAACATTAGGTTTGGGTGCCCTGGATGGATTCATGATTGATAGAGGGTTGTAAGTAGTTTGATTTGGTTTTTGGTTTAACCAAATAGAATATATATATATATTTATATTTATAGGGTCATATTAATGCTGAGCGGGAACCAAACCGAAATAACAATCCAACAGCCACAACTTTTAGTTAAACCCAACCCAAAATTATAAGGTTAAAGCCAGATCATTCTACTTCCCTAACCATTTTTGAATGGTGCGTTCAGAATTTGGTGACGAACAAGTTGAACTTATTTTTTATTTCTCAATTTAATAATGTTAAAAAAATAAAAATACTATAAATATTTAGATTTCAAAATTTTCTATCAAGAATAGCCAAGCTTACAAAATTATATAAGATATATCCAATTTTAATTAAAATTTTCATATCAATTATGACCAAGTTTCATCATTTTTATTCAATGACAAAAATGCCCGTAAAATTTGTTTTTATTAATATCAAAGTAAAAAATGAATACAAAGTTATAATCTTTGCTAACTTCGTATATAAAAATAAAAAATTGACTAATAAATGATAAATAGACTCTAAAATTATATTATTAATGATCTAAAAAGCTTTTTTTGAATTTTGAACCTTCCAATATATATATATATATATATATAAATTTTTGGATGTTTGAAATTTGAATTTGAAATTATCATATTTTATTCGAAATTAATTTTTTTAGTTTTATCTAATATTTTTTATTAGGAATATTTTTAAAAAACTATATATCATTGATCATATAAAATGTAAGAAAATTTTGGTTAAGTAAATATGAAGTTAGATTAAGAATATTTATGTCAATAAAATAAATATTATGAGTCAAATATTCTTACAATGTATATATTAACTATATGTGAAATAAGAATTTGAGATTGGTTATATCTATCTGGTATAAATTTAAATTTTAGATATTTGTAATAGAAAATATTGAAACTTGACTATTTATTATATTTTTCCAAAAAAATTGTCTTAAAATAAAATTTTTCGTTTCACTGGATCACCGGATCCGAGGGCAACCTTAACCCTGGAATTCTAATGAGGGTATTTGTGTCAAACTCAAGCAATGTGTTCAAACAAATCCATCCCTTTTTATTAGGAGCGAATTTGGAAGAACAAATATGATTAAATTAATCAAGATGTACTTTAATTTTATAAACAGACTCACCGGATAATGAGAGAGACTATTACAATATAATATTTTATAAATGGACATTTATTTAGAATTTTGGAAGCAGATTAATTGAATAAGGAGTAGATTATAATAATTTAATTTTTTTGTAAACTTTTATTATATTTTAATTAGTTGAATCTCCTGTTTAATTTTTTACTTCTTTTTTATTGAGAGTAGAGTAGATTGCTTACTTCCTTACGGGCCTGCAATTGTTAAATGAGCAAAATTGTCTTCCTTGCTTTGATTTAAAACTGCATACTATCAAGCAATACAATCTGTACGAATTAGTTTGCAATAAATTTCAAAGTCTTAACTAATTCTTTTCCCAGACATGAAGATTCATGTGCAAAATTTTAATTCAGAGTCGTTTCTGTGTGGCCCGTGGTTTTAACGAGTTAAGAGGGAAGCAGTCTCACTGTGTTTTTGTTCAAAGCAAATTTTTAATACATATGAAATCCCACCGTATCGTCTGTATGATCTGCAACGTAACTGGTCAGTCTACATTATTTAAATTATATAATCAGTACTTACTAGAGCCTGTATATCATGATCCTGATCACCCTGCTCATGTCTCCCCCATCACGCAAGCTGCTCTAATTATGTTTATATATATATATACGTATGTATAGCATGGAATTACTTAGAAACAACAACCGAGATCGTTAAGTGTACTCACCTCTTGTGATGGACCGTCGTAGAAGACGGATCTCATGGAGAGCAAGTGCTAGTCTGAAACTCATGTTGCGACCATGATAGCGCTTCTTCTACTCGTGTATGGCTCTTAGGCGAACCTTGGCGCCACTGCATCTGATATTCCAACTCCTTGTGACTAGCTGTCACAGGTCCAATCTAGGGTCTTATTTTTCGCCCTAATCTTCCCCTGTGCGGCGTGTTTCCCCCTCGGAACCACCAGCCTGTAACACTGTGCAACCCGCGGAATTGTTGCACAGTATCCTCCGGACACCCGCTTAGCCCACACACCCGGACAAATGCTCGGTAGTACCCGACTGCCCAGCGCACCAACACCGGCACTTGCCCCACCCGAGTCGCTGCGTCCTGTTCGGACACGCTCGGACACCCTATCGAGCTGCTCGAGCGCTGCTCGATCACCAAGCTCGCTGTGCTGTGTGTCCCAGCACCGCTCACCCAACACAGCCGGCGCACCCTGGTTGCAGGAATCACCAACCAGGTCTCGGTCACCAAATCCGACACACGCACAATGTTTTACGGGAACTCAGCCCAACCTTAATTCACTACTCTGAATACAAAGGTACAGGTAATCTTACACTTCTTGACTACCAGCAAGTTGTGGACAATCCCCACAACTTACCTCACAACACTCGGCACACACGCACGAGGTTCCTACACAGTCCCGGGGTGGCTCGGTATTCAGGGACACCGGCTGCACCAACAGCGTCACGGGAGGTTCCAGTCCTGGTCCCAACCAGGCCTGGCTGCAGACACCCACCGGACTCCCTTAACCCCGACTCGATCTCACTTCTCCACGCAAGGAGACACTCACCCACTTTGCTGTATACTCAGATCTCACATTGATCTGTTCTGTCTTGAACTCCAAATGAAGTCCCCCTTTTATAGACATCGGCTGGACATCAGGGGCAACACAACGTGATGGATCCTGGCCAACCAACTCCAGATCTATGGCTCAGCACCCTCCAACCACGTCACCAACCAAGTGATGTGCCAGAACTAGCCTTCCACCGTTGATCAGCAAATCCACGGACAAGCTTGCTTCAGCCACATCACCACAACCCTTGGACTCTCCAGCAAATTACTGGATCATCCCTGGTGCACCCCAGCCTGGTAGCTGAACCCTCCTGGTTCGCACCGGCTAGACAACACGCACCACACCTGCTCAGCAGGCTCCAGACAGCGCGCACACGCCCAGCGCTGGGTCCGCACATACTCGAACCCAGGTGCCGCAGATCAAACTCAACTCCAGATTAGTCATGCCTGGTGTCGGGTCGAACCCCATGTCGGCACACGCAGCGCTCACCCACTCGGCTCGCACCCTGGCTCCCGACACAATGTTCGGTCGCCCGCGCCGCTGCTGCACGCGAGTGCTCAGTCACGCTCGTAACCTCGCACACGCCTGGACTCGGTACGCGGTAGCGCTATGCTCGCGTCCTCGCTCGCGCGCTACGCACCATCGACGCTCGGCACGCACGATGGCAACAGCACCCGTCGGTCCCTAACTTCACTTCCAGCCCGATACACATCCTGGTAGGTTGTTGCACCACACGAATGACGCCGGCCATTCACCTTGGACACGGGATAGGCTAGGGACAACCGCCAAACCCTAGTACCCGAATGTCCCTCAGATTAACCCTGTAACAGTTCTCCCCCACCAATGAGAGCCGATGTCCTCATCGGAGGGTTGAGTCCCGCCAGGTACTTCTTGATCCTCCCCTCGAATTGCCATAGGTCCCGCGCCTTTTCCCAACTCGCCTCGCTTCTCGGTTCCCCCTTCCACTTGATAAGAAACTCCATCCCAGTGTTTGGTGCACCTTGCCTATGCTCCAAAATTCTCCCCACCTGTTTTGCAAATTGTTGCCGGATAGTCGGTGGAGCCCGCTTGGGATGAGTTCTCCTTGGATTGACTAGATCCTCATGGAACGGCTTGAGAAAACTAACGTGGAAAACCGGGTGAATCTTGTATCTCTCGGGAAGTTGTAACCGGTATGCCACACTCCCGATGACCTTCTCCACCACGAAAGGACCGTCGTACCGTTGCACCAACGCCCGGTGCACCTCGGTACGCCTGATCTTCTTCCAGATCTGAGGTGTGAGCTTCAGCATGACTTTGTCCCCAACGCCGAAGGATAACGGTCTCCTCTTCAGGTCCGCGTATCTCTTCATTCTTCGCGTTGCCTGGGCTAACGAATCCACCGCATCCTCGAACAGATCTTGCCTCTCTCTCGCAAACCTGAACGCAGCTGGACACTTGATCCCTCTACCCTGTAGAGCAACCTCCTGTGGTGTGAGAGGTTGATAGCCAGTCGCTACCTCAAATGGACTCTGTCCCGTCGCTGAAGAACGATGCAGATTATAAGAAAACTGCGCCGTATCAAGAAGTTCCAACCAATTCGTCTGGCTGGCCGTGACGAAATGACGCAAATACTCCTCCAGTACCGCATTCGTCCTCTCAGTCTGTCCATCAGACTGAGGATGGTTGGCTGTAGAAAAATTCAGCTTGCTCCCAAGCAACCCGAATAAACACGTCCAGAATCGTCCCGTGAATCTGGCGTCTCGGTCGCTCACAATGTCTGCCGGCACTCCAAAGTGCTTGACCACGTTCTTGAAGAACAAACCTGCAGCAATCTCAGCAGAACATACCTGTGGTGCTGCAGAAAATACGGCATACTTGGAGAACCGATCTACTACCACCATAACAGAAGACATTCCCTTTACCTTGGGAAACCCCGTGATGAAATCAATCGAAACCGAACTCCACGGTCTCGTCGGTGTAGGTAGAGGCTGTAGCAAGCCCGCCTCTAGTCTTCTCTCCACCTTGTCCTGTTGGCACACAATACAGGACTTCACGAAAGCTTCGATATCAGCCTCCATCTTCGGCCAATAGTACGCTCGAGTCATGAGCGCACACATCCGATCCATTCCCGGATGTCCTGCCCACTGGGTGTCATGGGACTCCTCCATCAGCTTCCGTCTCAATCTACCAGTAGGGACATATAATCGTCCGCCACTTGCGTAGATTATTCCATCGTCTAGCCAATATTTTCGAACCAGACCCTCCCTGATCCGATCAACCAATTTCTTATATTCGGTATCTTGTCGCGCTAACTCCCGGACCTGCCCTAGTAGCTCCGTCTCTATGCCCGACACGGCTGCCACCGATTCCATGTTCTTCCGGCTAAGTGCATCAGCCACCTGATTTGACTTACCCGGGCGGTGTAGCCACTCAAAGTCGTACTCAGCAAGAAACTCCTGCCACCTTGCCTGTCTCGGCGACAACTTCTTCTGGGTCTTGAAGAAGGTGTTAGCGACATTGTCCGTGATGACAATGAACTTTACCCCCAACAAGTATACTCGCCACACTCTTAAACAGTGTACAACAGCTAGCATCTCCTTCTCGTGAGTGGAATACCTCGTCTCCGCATCTTTGAGTTTCCAACTCTCGAACGCAATCGGATGCCCTCCTTGCTGTAAAACGCCTCCCACGGCCTTGTCCGAAGCATCCGTCACAACTTCAAACGGTTGACTGAAATCCGGCAATTTCAGTATTGGCTCCGATGAAATAGCAACTTTCAATTTATCGAAAGCGGCTTGGCATGGCTCCGACCATGCCCATGACTGATTCTTCCTCAACAAGTCAGTCAATGGTGACACTACATGGCTGTACCCATGTATGAACTTCCGATAGTAGTTGGCCAAACCTAGGAAGCTCCTCAACTCCGTCACTCTCGTTGGTGTCGGCCATTCCACTACGGCCTTAACCTTTGATTCCTCCATTCGCACCTCTCCATGGCCAATTCGGTGGCCTAAGAAACTAATTTCCTCCAGGCCGAACTCACATTTCTCTTGCTTCACATAAAGCTTGTGTTCCCGCAGTCTATCCAGAACCTCTCTCAGGTGACCCCAGTGCTCCTCCATGGATTCACTGTACACAACTATGTCATCCAGGTAGACGACGACAAACTTATCGAGTACGTCGCGAAAGACATCACTCATAAGATTGCAAAACGTCGCTGGAGCGTTTGTTAGTCCAAACGGCATTACAAGGAATTCATATGACCCATACCTTGTAACCATAGTGGTCTTTGGGACATCTTCCGGCGCAATCCGGACTTGCCAATATCCCGACCTCAGGTCCAGCTTAGTGAACACCCTTGCTCTACTAAGTCTGTCGAATAGATCAGCAATCAAAGGAATAGGGTACTTATTCTTAATCGTTACCTTATTCAATCCCCGGTAGTCGACGCATAATCGTAATGATCCATCCGCCTTCTCCTGGAATAGAACAGGTGCCCCGTATGGTGCAATTGATGGTTGAATCTTCCCCGAATCCAGCAGCTCTCCTAGCTGGATCTTCAGCTCTGTGAGTTCCTTAGGCGACATGCGGTATGGCGCCTTAGCTGGTGCTCTCGTCCCCGGCTCCAGCTCAATCCGGTGTTCGATCGCTCTTTTGGGAGGTAACCCGTCTGGCAATTCAGCAGGCATTACATCGGCATAATCCGATAGTAAACCCACCATAGAATCCGGAACCGCCACCACACGATCCGGTTGAACCTCTACCATTACTGCAAGATAAGTCAAGGCTCCTTTCTTACACCCCTTAGCCACTTGCATTGCCGACAAGTGCTCAGTTCCGAAGGTGCGGTCCTCGACCCCTGAAGGTATCTTCTGGCCACGAACAAAACTTGCACCCGCTTTGTCCATAATCAGAATTCCTCCAAGATGTGGGAATACTCCAACCCCTGCAGTCCCCATGAAGGCATTCCCAATGATCACGTCGAAGTCATCCATTTCGATAACCATCAGGTCCGTTTGTCCCTCATAGTCTCCCAAACAGATCCTCACGTTTCGGGCAATACCCTCCACTGATCTCGCCTGAGAATTGACCGCCTTAATCTTGCTGGTATTGTTCACGGTCTTCAGCCCGATCTTCAACGCCATCCCCGTTGAAATGAAACTGTGCGTTGCACCAGTATCAACCAGCGCTGAAACCTTCCTCCCATTCACCACTAACAGGCACATACATCAAGTTAGCTCCTCCCTGAGCTACGCGTTCAGTACGAAGAGCCCCGAGTATCTGAAGGGTTGATGCTCGGGCAGGAAGCACTTCTTCCTGGACTGGGTTCTCCGCTTGTACCATGGCATTGACCTTGGCCTTGTTCGGACATTCTCTTGCCCGGTGCGGTCCGTTGCAAATAAAGCACCCGAACTGCTTTCCCTCGTTCGTCCGGTTGGATGCTTGCCCCGCATTGAAGGAACCACCCTTCCTCTTTGGTCGCGGCCGGTGGAATGGTTTCTCCTTGCTATCCCGGCCGTTGCCTTTACTCTTGCCGCCTTGGAACTTCCTACTAGGACCAGCATCTTGTGAGATCCCAGTATGCTTGAAGTCCACAAGAGCATCGGCAGCCACCAAAGCCGCAGGCAAATCCTGGACATTTTGCCGCCTCAGTTCTGTCTGAGCCCATGGTTGCAAACCCGTAATAAAATTGAACAACTTGTCCTCCTCCGACATGTTCTTGATATCTAGGAGACAAGAACTGAACTCCTTGACGTATTCTCTAACCGTACCTGTTTGCCTCAATTTCTTGAGTCGATCCCTTGCCAGCCACGTGGTGTTGGTCGGCATGAATTGCTCCCGAAGTTCCTGTCTCAAGGAATTCCAAGTTTCTATTCGGGGCCTGCCAGCATTCTCATCCTCCTCGGTGCGAGTTCGATACCATAACTTGGCATCCCCCGACATATACATACTGGCCATAGAAACTTGGCGATCTTCGGGTATGTTCGCAGCAACGAAGTACTCTTGCATATCCCAGATAAAGTTCTCTAGATCCTTGGCTGATCTAGTTCCCTCGAACTTCTTCGGCTCTGGCACCTTGAGCCTCCCTGAGATAGAGCTTTCTTCGGCGGCACGGTCAACCCCGCCAGGTTGAGGAAGTCTGGACAAGACCTGCTTTATCAAGGCAATGTCAGTATGCAAACCTTGTATGACCTCCCGGAACTCATCCACTAGTCCCGCCGTTATTTCCTCTTTGATTCGGCTGGACTCGGGTACATTGCTTACCCGAGTGTTCAATTCTGCCATCCCTTCAGTTAACACTTGCAATCGGTCGAAGATGGATCCTCCATCCTCCTTGGTAGGTCCACCCACCAACTTCTCCAGCCTTGTCAATCGATTGTCCATACTTCGGGTAAAAATTGTGGAGTCTTTCCTCAGAAAGATGGGTTGTGACTTGCAAAGCCTTCGGTTTTCACCGAACTCCGGGCTCTGATACCTCTGTCACAGGTCCAATCTAGGGTCTTATTTTTCGCCCTAATCTTCCCCTGTGCGGCGTGTTTCCCCCTCGGAACCACCAGCCTGTAACACTGTGCAACCCGCGGAATTGTTGCACAGTATCCTCCGGACACCCGCTTAGCCCACACACCCGGACAAATGCTCGGTAGTACCCGACTGCCCAGCGCACCAACACCGGCACTTGCCCCACCCGAGTCGCTGCGTCCTGTTCGGACACGCTCGGACACCCTATCGAGCTGCTCGAGCGCTGCTCGATCACCAAGCTCGCTGTGCTGTGTGTCCCAGCACCGCTCACCCAACACAGCCGGCGCACCCTGGTTGCAGGAATCACCAACCAGGTCTCGGTCACCAAATCCGACACACGCACAATGTTTTACGGGAACTCAGCCCAACCTTAATTCACTACTCTGAATACAAGGGTACAGGTAATCTTACACTTCTTGACTACCAGCAAGTTGTGGACAATCCCCACAACTTACCTCACAACACTCGGCACACACGCACGAGGTTCCTACACAGTCCCGGGGTGGCTCGGTATTCAGGGACACCGGCTGCACCAACAGCGTCACGGGAGGTTCCAGTCCTGGTCCCAACCAGGCCTGGCTGCAGACACCCACCGGACTCCCTTAACCCCGACTCGATCTCACTTCTCCACGCAAGGAGACACTCACCCACTTTGCTGTATACTCAGATCTCACATTGATCTGTTCTGTCTTGAACTCCAAATGAAGTCCCCCTTTTATAGACATCGGCTGGACATCAGGGGCAACACAACGTGATGGATCCTGGCCAACCAACTCCAGATCTATGGCTCAGCACCCTCCAACCACGTCACCAACCAAGTGATGTGCCAGAACTAGCCTTCCACCGTTGATCAGCAAATCCACGGACAAGCTTGCTTCAGCCACATCACCACAACCCTTGGACTCTCCAGCAAATTACTGGATCATCCCTGGTGCACCCCAGCCTGGTAGCTGAACCCTCCTGGTTCGCACCGGCTAGACAACACGCACCACACCTGCTCAGCAGGCTCCAGACAACGCGCACACGCCCAGCGCTGGGTCCGCACATACTCGAACCCAGGTGCCGCAGATCAAACTCAACTCCAGATTAGTCATGCCTGGTGTCGGGTCGAACCCCATGTCGGCACACGCAGCGCTCACCCACTCGGCTCGCACCCTGGCTCCCGACACAATGTTCGGTCGCCCGCGCCGCTGCTGCACGCGAGTGCTCAGTCACGCTCGTAACCTCGCACACGCCTGGACTCGGTACGCGGTAGCGCTATGCTCGCGTCCTCGCTCGCGCGCTACGCACCATCGACGCTCGGCACGCACGATGGCAACAGCACCCGTCGGTCCCTAACTTCACTTCCAGCCCGATACACATCCTGGTAGGTTGTTGCACCACACGAATGACGCCGGCCATTCACCTTGGACACGGGATAGGCTAGGGACAACCGCCAAACCCTAGTACCCGAATGTCCCTCAGATTAACCCTGTAAC
>JAURVB010002588.1:0-34359 GCA_033002965.1 Piper betle | reverse complement strand
ATCATTATGCATATCATTCATAATTTCTAAGTCATGTTTTTGTTAATATGTAAATTTTGTAAATTTGTGATAAATAGCTGTTAATTAAATAAATTCTTTATGTAATTAGGAATAGATAAGGATTAATGATACTTCAAATTATTTGTTTTGAAATTAAATACATTATAGATGATATTTGAAATTGTGGAGTAGGTATGAATTTTATAATTGTATAAGCTAATTATCCAGTTGATTGAGAATGAGGATTGACATGGGATGATAAGTTTAGAAATTTTGATGTAATCACTTAGTTAAAAGTAATGATAAGAAGATTTCAAATTGTTAATTGTTAGATTAATTCAATTGTTGATAGCTTGATATTGGTGTTAGTAAGTGTAGTATTCATGATTATATAATGTGTCACATGCATTCATTGCATTCATGAATCATATAGTTAGAACTGGGTTAGCATTTAGTTGTGGTGTACGTTACCCGGATGACACAAAATGCCAATATCAGATTCGGCGAGGGAATCTACCCATCTCTTTTGCCAGTTGTTTAGATCCTTCTATGTGAAGATGTACTTCAAGCTCTTATGATCGGTAAAGAGCTTTATGGACACTCTACACAGACAGTGCCTCTATATGCATAATGTAAACACCGTTGCAGCAAGCTTCAAATCATGTGTTGTGTAGTTTTTCTTGTAACACACCCTGATTTGGTCCGCTCGTGAACCAAATTGAAATGATAAACTTCGGGATGCTAATTCATAACCCATTAAAATGTATAACCAACCTACAGGGACCTAAACCACTCAAGGCATTAGAAGACGAAAACCTAAGAGATATTAAAGGACAAGGAATCAAACAGACAGATTTTTAAAGAAGTTTCCAATGGGTACATCCTCTCTTCTACACCATTGTATCCTATGGTTGGTTAGGGCTTCTATGTTTTACTATGGTCAAACCAAAAGTATGTTACAACTTAAGTATACAACCACTTGTCCTTCACCAAGCAAGATCCAACCGTTTCACAAGTTATTTATCCTTCATTGCACTCAACCTCGAGCTGGCTTCACAAGGCACACTTGTCCTTTACCCCTTGACCTCTAGCTCAACTTCATAAGCCAAACCAAACACTTACAATTACAACACTACTCACACTACACACCCAAAGTGTACAAAGCCCCTAGTATAAGCACACACCACTTTCACGCTCCAATCACAATTGATTGATTTACAAATAGCCCTCTAAAGATCAACAAGAATTTTTCAACACAAGAGATATAAAATACACGAAGTATTGCCCGATTTCTTGAAGTCCTAAGGTGACACAATGAAGATTATCTGAAGCTTGTACGCCAATGTAGCTCTCAACCTTATTCCAAAATTTTTTTCACTTTAGAACACTTCAAACACTTTTTAATATTCGGATATTGGGCAGCTCTTCCATGTTGCATCAAGTTCCTTATATAACCTCAAAAGTCTATAGCTTTGTGCACCATCCAACTACTCGAGTATTAATGTAGCGTAAGCACTCAAACTCCCGCATAATTTTCCTCTCAAGATCAAATCCAAACTCATTCAACCATAATCAAAGATTTAGGCTTCACATGATATTCTGGTCTTCAAGGTACTGGCAAAGCTTTAGCCTTTGTCCAAGTCCAAAACATCATGACTGAGACCATGTCTATGTCTAATAAGCTTTATGTTGATGTTCAAATCCAATCCGAACATGCATTCTAGATTGCCACAATTATGCTTTAAGTTAACTTGCTCTATTTGTCTGATCCTCATCTTAGAGGAATTCATCATGTAATCTATATGATTTATTTTTCATCATCAAAATCCGAAATGCACAAATTAGAGACTAAACAAATTTCTCATTTTTGTTGATGAAAATATATGTAGTATGCAACATAATTTTAGGCCAATTCATATGAAGTAAGCACTAAAGATAGCCAAGTGTACTTTATAAAAAATCCTTTAGCTATAAAAAGTATTATTATTTTCATTTATCTTAAACATAAACAAACTAAACCCTAAAGTTTATGAGATGACAAAAATAAAACAAACATTCCCCCTACATTTGATAAACCCTAAGTGCACGAGGAAAAAATAAAAAAACATACACTAATCTTGTTGTGGAGTGTCATTCGGGTTGTTTGCAAAATAATATCCCCTCAAAGGAATTGAGTAGACAACACAAAAATTCCGAATCATTCTCTCTTGGTTCATTTCCATGAGAACCAGCCAATCATCTAAAATACCAATTCATTTATTAATGACCACGAATTGCTCACCATAGCTTATCATCCGAGCATCCATGGAGTCATGGAGTGTTTAATCTAGCAAAGTGACCAACTAAGCTATCAAACTCATTCCGCTATGATTAAATCTCTTCGACTATGGGAGCATCCTCCATGTGCCTCTTATCATCCAATTCCAAATAGGACTCCTCAATTGCATCAATTGCTTCTAGGGCTTCATTTAGTTCCCTTTGCCCCAAGCATCTTCATGTTCATCAACATTATCAGAATAATTGGGCTCTAGCTAAGACCTCTTATTGTTTCGAGAAGCTGAATAAGGCTCAATTAAGGCAAGATTTACGATCCGAAGTGAAATCTCTCCACAATATCACTTGAGTCCTATCTATTTCTTCAGAAACATGGAAGTCAACATACTAAAATATGACAATCCAGATCATCCTTGATTCTTGCATTTAAACATGTGGTTAAGATTCAAAATAAGAAGATTAATTTACTGTTGGCTAACAAATATCCACAACACGTAAATACCAAAATTGCTAATATCATTTAAATGTGTAGCACATTCGTCACCAAGTTCTATCAAAAAGTGAAGACAATTGGTGTAAAATCTTTTGAATTCATCAGATTCTTGTATCTCACTCTGGATTTCAACACTTTTCCATTAAGTTCGGCTGCTGGAATGTGTCTCCGAAAGTCACATTTTCAAAATAGCTGATAACCCGTTCATTTGTAACACCAAAGAATTTTGCAATATCATCGGCAAAATTTCTGAATTGGTGTCCATCCACCAAACCTTGCATACAAGTTAGACTTGGTCAATCCATCAAATGATAAAAATTTGGCAATAAGGTCATGACAACATTCAGCTTTGGACAAGCAAATGCCATAATCCTACCTTGTGCCTCTAACACCCTAGAAATCCGTCAACAACATCAAAATCTTGAATTTCTAATGCTTGTTCATGAATGCTACTTCAGATAGTAAATCTATCAAAGGAAAAATTCATTTTATCTTTCAGATAGTTATCACCCGAACTTGATTCTCCACCATCTCTCTTTCCTTTCGGTCGTGAACTCGAGCCACCATCATTCTTCTGAGATGGCCCAGCTCCACCAGACATCATAAGACACATAAGCACAAGCAAAATTTAAAAGTCACCGTGGTTGATTGCAAATAGAAATCAATCAAATTGATTTCAGAAGTGAAACTTCAAACAAACACCAATCCAAAATCATCCAAATCAGAAACACTGAGTCCTCAATTAATCAATTCAAGAAACTTCAGAATACTGAAGGAATTAATGAGAAGAATTACTATGCCCGAATGATCCTTTGGAGCAAAAGATCCCAAATTCCTTCTCTGGAAAAATTACAGACTTTGGAAGACTTCTGAAAATACTAAAGGAATACTAAAGGAATTAATTGAAAAGAATTACTATGCCCGAATGATCCTTTAGAGCAAAAGATCCCAAATTCCTTCTCCGGAAAAATTACAGACTTTGGAAGACTTCTGAAAATCTTTAAAGCATCAAACTTGGAAAAAGAATGATCAAACCAAGACTATTTTTGACAACATGCAACGTCTGATTGCTCAAACAATCCTCCAATTGCACTCGAACTTCAGTTGCCTCAGGCTTCAGTGTCAAACTCTCATCGTCCGAAAAGTTTATGAAGAAGGAATGGTGGGAACCTTAAAATTGTCTGCCTGACCTGTTTCTACAACCTAAACTGTTCATCTTCCAAAGCTTATGAAATTGCTAGTCTAGATGTTCGTGATCAAAACAGAATTTGGACACACAGAATTGCTTTGAAATCTAGTTCGAATTGCATCCTTAATGTTCCATGTTAAGAGATAGTCAGTCATAGTGAAAATCCCTCAAACTGAATAGTAAAAGAAATTAATTAATTAATAAATCTGAATCCAATTTTATTTGTTTCCCCAAAATCATGAAAAGTGAAATTAATTTAAATTTACCAATGGATATGTACGTGCTTGCAAGGACATATCTTTTAGGAATCCACCTCATCATGCTATAGTCCTGTCAATAATCTTCCTTTGCATCTAACCTTTACATGCCCTTTTTTTCCACAAAAAAAGATTCCTATTGATTTCATTTGAAAGAAGATTCCTATTGATTTTATTTTATCAGTGTCATGTACAACCTTTGCATCTAACCTTTACATAACCTTTAATAGGAAGTGATGCAAGTAGTTTCCTATTGATTTTATTTGAAAGAAGATTCTTATTAAGATTTTGTTAAGCCACTAAAATGTAATTGAATCGGTTGTACATGACATTGATATTCTCACCATTTCTATTTTGAAAATTTTGTATTGTGATGTAAGTAGGCTAATCTTAAAATTCTTCACTTGTAACGTCAATGGAAGAAGTTCCCAAATTTCTTAAGCTGAAGTAGAGACATCCTAGTGTATTTGGTTTCATATAGAGAACAGAACAGTGTATTCATAGCTTTGATATTGAAGGAATTCACTTTCTTAGCTTTTATCATCCCATGATCCACTTTTGATTTTAGGATCCATATATTCATAAAGTACAACCTACCATAGATCAAAATCATAAGAAGTTAAGAAAATATTCATCATAGTTATCCAATAAGTTAAAAATGTTAACGGCATCTACTTCAATCCACCTGGCAAATAGATCACCGTCAAAGGTAGCCTATAAAAGCAAAACGTGTAAAAGTAGTTGTAACAGGCGTATGGAATAGAAGATTGTTCATCAAATTTAAACAGAAGATAATTAGCGAAAAAAATTCAACCTTCACATGTTCACAAAAAAAAAAAAAGGTTACAGCAAAACACACTAATAAGAAAGGTTATAACAAATTCTTTCACAGACTACTACTCAAAAATCTTAACCATGTTTTTTCGTATTGGAAAAACTTTAAAAGCTATCCTGACCTTCAAAGATTAGTCAAGTGGCTGCCAATTTGGTACCCGCCAACAAGCTTAGCATTGATTCACACATCCATGTTAAAACAAGTAATACCTAAAGCAATTGCGCATTCACTTCAAAAGCGGATGAACATAATAAAATACGCATTCGAACTAGGAAATAAAATCAGAAATATCAGCTGAAGTATGAGTCTACTATCAGCCAAAATTGTACCTCCTAAAGGAAGAGACTTGGGAACGTAACGACCTAACTAACAAGGAAATCATTAACATTGGTTATGAAGGGTGAATCGATGAAGTACTATAACAATCATCAACCAAACTTATAAGCAATTTGAGCTTCACTCAAACTGAAACTGGAAAAAGTATGAAGACAGCATCAAATAAGAAATAAGCAAACAACTCACACTGAGGGAAGAAATGCCAGCCTTGCCAACACCACCTCCTACGCCGCCATATCCCGGCCTGCAACCTATATCATATTGGCAAGCAAAATATCATCAACATATAAAACCAGAAAATATACTTATTCTCACTAAATTTATAGTATATGCAATCATCAATAATATTCATCTCTAAATCGAACGAGAGAATAACTTCGATGAAATTTGTAATACCATTGACGAGAAGCCTCCTTAAGTCAATAGATGAATTTCTTTAATTTGCAAACCTTATTCTTTGAATCTCCTGATACAAGTTTTCTGGTTGCATTATATAACTTGTTTCATTAATGTCACTATTGAGAAACATAGTCTTTACATCCATCTAATGTAAGTCAAGATCAAAATGTACTATTAATACCATAATTATTCTGAATGAGTTTTTTGTTAAAACTGGAGAGAAAGTTTCATTATAATCGATACCATCCTTTTGAGTAAAACCCATCACAACAAGACAAGTCTTATATCTTTCTACATTACCTTTTGAATCCTTTTTAGTTTTAAATAGTCATTTACAACCAATAGGGTTTGTACCTTCAGGCAATGGAATAAGATCCCAAACATCATTATCTTTCATGGACTTCTCTTTATTCATGGCATCAATCCACTTTCGAGAATTAAAACTCTTCATGGTTTGAAGAAAGTTGATTAGATCATCTTTCATAATTCCAATGTTATCCTCATGTTCTTGGAGAAATATGATATAATCATTTGAAATTGCATTTCTCTTTTCTCTTGTAGATCTCCTCAATGGTATTTTCTCTTGAGGCTGTTGATTTTCCTCTTCAGGTATAATTGGATGATTGTGATTAGGGAGAGTCTGGACATTTTCTTGTAATTTTGGTATTGTTTCTTGAACAACATCAAGAATATGATCTTGATTATTGTCAAGAACAATCATAGGAAGAGAAACAGATTCTTGTTAAAAGACAAAGTCTCTAACTTCATTTCCCCTTCCAGACTCAACATCCTCAAAAAACTTGGCATTTCTCATCTCAAAGAATGACTTTATTATGGGATCATAAAACTTATACCCTCTAGAACGTTCAGAATACCTAATAAAATATCTGCTAATTGTTCTTAAGTTTAGTTTCCTTTTATTTGGCATATAAGGCCTTGTCTTAGCTGGGCAACCCCAATTGTGTAAATACTTAATACTAGGTTATTTTCAAGTTCAAAATTTATTAGGGATCTTAACTGTTGCCTTTGTTGGTACTTTATTAAGAAGTTATATTGTTATCTTTAGTGCCTCACCCTAGAGTGAATCAGGTAAAGTAGTATGAGCAATCATACTTCTTACCATGTCTTTAATATTTGGTTTCGTTTCTCAGCAACATCATTCATGCTAAGAGTACCTGACATTGTGTATTGTGGGACAATTCCGCACTCTTCTAAGAATTTGGCAAATGGTCCTATACATTGCATACATGATCCATCATATTTACCATAGTATTCACTACCACGATTAGATTTGATAGCCTTAATAGTTTTGTCAAGTTGGTATTCAACTTCAGCCTTATATGCCTTAAACACGTCCAATGCTCGAGACTTTTCATGAATGAGATAAAGGTAACAATAACAAGAATAATTGTCTACGAACGTAATAAAATATTGTAACCTTTCTAAAAAGCAGTAGAAAATGGCCCACAAATGTCCGTATATATTAGTTCTAAGATGTTTGAAGATTGATTGGTACCTAGTCTCCTTATATTTATTTGTTTGTTTTCCCTTAATGCACTCAGCACATAATTAAAGACCTGATAAATTAAGAGAATCAAGAATTCCATTTGACATAAGTCGTTCAATTCTTTGTTTAGAAATGTGTCCTAAACACTTATGCCAAAGTAAAGCAGAATTCTTATTAGTTATTTTTCTTTTTGTACCGCTTAAACCCAAATGTAAAGTTTCCTTAAAAGATGCAATAGTATCAAGTAAATATAGATTATCATAAAAATACAAGGAACCTCTACCCACAATATTTGAATTTTGGGAAACTCCCAATGGGTTGAAGATCTTATCTCTCTTACGACCTAATATTATTTTGGGATCCTTCTTTTTCTGCATCTAAATCCTTAGATCTAAATGTGATATGGAAGTGGATAGTTCCAATCTATAATTAAACACAAATAAAAGTAATCCTCAATGATATGAAATGAAGTTGGCTTTGATGCCGCTTGTTAGAACTTTATAACTTAAACTTAAAAATAAAACTTTTTAGTCTTCATATCAAATCATCAAGTAAATAAAATTAGATACTGACAGCGTACCTAAATCTATAACAGGAAAATGATTCTTTACATCCTTAGGTTTTGATCTTCTAAATTCAATACTAGTTTTCAAAACCCAAGTTACTGGACAATTAGATACCAGAATGAAAACTAAATATAAATTCAGGGACCATAACCTCCTTTTTTATAGCCTTAGTTTCCTAATTTCAATTTGACCCATCATAAAAGAGAAATTACGAAAATGATATCTAAACATTGAATTTACACTTTCATTAATAGTATTCACCTTGAATTCCACACATTTGTTTATGGCCCCATAAATACTTAACTTTAATAGATCAATTAAATTTATGCAAACCTTAAATAAAATCATATGATACAATTCCAGATTCATGAACATATTAATGTCCAACATCCAACACAAACATGTCATGTTATCGTTTGGTGAGAGATCTTAGTGCCAGCCGCAAAGCCACCAATAGGGACGCATGAAATTGCCCCATTTTGGTCAATTTGTGAGGTAAGATGAGGTTTTAGATAATTTTGCTGACTTCTATAAAATATTGGCAAAATTTATGGCCGCCTAATACAAATTTAGTGTAAATTGTAATTAACAAGTACATTAGTCATGATCAAGTAATATAATAAATGAGTAAAATATCGTTCCCAGACAGATATGTTATCCAATGGATTAAAATTGTCAAACCAAATTATCTAAGAGCAAGACAAAATAATTTTTTATGCTTTTTTTACAAACAAAATTCTAATCTAAAAATAAAAAAGAAAATAATGCCTAATCTAAGAGTATGAACAACGGGCAGTAGGATTACTTTTATTGAATGCTTGCAGTTATTGTTGTGTTGAATTTTTTGATTCCTGTGTTTGCTAATGTTAATATGTGTACTTGTATTAATGATATATAGCTCATTGTCACACTCAGAATACTAAAGAAATCTCATAATATTAACAGAAGTGGCTGTTAGTTGTTCCATGGAGATTGAAGGGTCTCAAACCTTCTCGAAATATTAACAGAGGTGACTGTTAGTTGTTCCATGGAGATTGAAGGGTCTCAAAGCTTCTCTATAAATTGAACTTTATTTATCTCATTCTAAAAAGGAAAAGACAAACAGAAGAAAAGACAAGAAAAAGAGAGATAGGGAGAGATATAGAGATAAAAGAAGAGGGAAAAATATTCATGAGTTTATCTTATACGGAGTATTGAGAGAGAGTGAAATCTTGTAATCTCAATAGTATAGGGTGTGTGAGTAATCTTCTTGTACATCTCTATATATATTTGATGACTGTAATCTTTGGTTGAAGTAGTGAATTGTTCGTTGTTGCCCGTGGTTTTTGACTCTCGATTGAAGGAGGGTTTTCCACGTTAAATCTCTGCTCTTTTGTGGTTTTGTTTTATCTTATTTCTCAGGTCTTATTTTTCCATTACTTTTGTTCGCTGTGGTTGATCTCCAATTTTGGGAATTTTTCTCAATAGCTAAGAGGGATGACTACAAGCACCATGTTTATGGAGGGGAGGAAGCCATGAAAGACAATGGTGGTGGTGACGGCATGGCTATAGAGAAGGAGACGATGAAGATTGAGGGTGATGTTTGAATGAAACTACGATGATGTTGTGGGATCTATTTTTATCAGCTTTTTGATATATTTATTTCAATTAAAGTGTGTTTATTTGATTTTTTAAGTAGGGAGGAAGAGAGTAATTTCTATGTGATGAAATAATTGATAACAAGGATTGGCTAAATTTTTATTTTACTTTCTAAAGAAACTTTTATGTTTTTGCAAGTTTATTTTCGTTTGTTTGTAATGAACATTCTATGAGCGAAGTTATAATACCGTGCCAGTCACCGTGTGTTCCAAGGTTAGATATCTATAATATAAACTGTTTCAACTATAAGCGAAATATACATCTTAAATTTAAAATTCGATTTACATCTGATGAATAATGGCTAAAATTTGACCATTGATGAATATTTAACTCTGATGAATGCTGACTAAAAATTTGACCATTTTGATGACTAAGTTTAAGCAGCCATATTCGATCCTCTTCAGTTGAGCTAAGTTGGAGGGCATATTGATCTGGCCGCAGCCACCTCGTCGCTCACGACCAGCTCTACATATCAATGTCGTTAGTATATATCAAATTTGAATGATGCTAGCTATTACGTATGGACAACTGAAAACAAGTCATGAATAATAGTGGGACTAAGACCTACTTAACTACGGGGACAACGTATCAGCACGGACATGGTTTACGAGTGTCCAACGCCATGTTTATTAATTTAAATAGTGCCCATCTCCATCATGTCCATTTTAACATTTTTCACTGATGGGCATGCCCGTCTAATATAGACTAACAGCTTAACGGATGGAACAATGAGCAACAAATTAGAAAAAATATTTATATAAATATATAAATTACCTATTATTAATATTGACTTCTTTATTGATAGTTTCATATATAATATTTAATTACAATTCTAGGCAAATTATCTAGAAACATGAAAGTGATATACATGATTAGTAATAAATTTAAGAAAATCTAATTTGGTAAATTTTCTATAAATTTATATTCTTTATTAATTATTAATTGACAAGGGACATGTAAAAAGTCGCTGACATAGCATGCATATATCATTTTCATATCCAATTATCACCTGGCAAGAAAATATACCCATAACACTTTTTAACAATTTTTAGATTATTTGGTATCAGTTAGCCATATTAAAAAATATAAATAATATACAAATTTAATTATATTTTACTATTAAATGACTCTGATTTTTTTCTTTAAAAAATTAGATTAACTGGTAATGTAAAATAAAACTGATATTAATTCTAACTCAAGTAATAATATCAACAGTAGCTGATGCTTAATTTTTCCATAAATTTTTACGTCACTTTAAATAATAAATAATAATCAAACATTTACACTTTAAACTGAAAATAGGTCTTTTTTCAACAATTTTTCCCAACAAACAGGATCATGCATTAAACTGTTTCACACAATATTTGACTAATTATTAAACCTCCTACACGGATGCCTAAGTTGACAAACCCATCCACATCTTTTGACCAATTACCTTAGGGCAAAAGTTGATCGTTGGACAACTAATAGTGCTAGACTTCCATTTAGATCACCTGATCTTGTAAATTAGTGTTTAAGCCTATACATTAGACTCGAAAACTAGTCGAGCTTACTATTGAGGATATGGAATTGGTTCATATGGGTCTATGTCTAACTTGTCCTCCAAATTACTAATCCCTAGGATTTCACTTAATTGTTTGCCCCCTTTCACAATTGATTGAGCGTTAGATAAAAATCTTATATAGCCAAACTCAATATAATTAACACATAATTATATAATTAAACATATCTTTCATTAGTCTAGACTTACTTATACAAAGAAAAAATTTTTTATGTGATGAAAAATAAAGAGTTAACTATAACTATGTCCTACTTAAGAAAAGGAAATCAAAACTAAGTAATATTGGTAAGGAGGCCAGATATTACAGTAAAGATCAGAACTGTACCTCACTAATCATCAGAATTAAACACATTACTTGGATAGGAAATTAATTAAACAGGACAGGGCATCAAGTAATGAACAAGGAAAACCAAAGGATCATGAGGCTAAGCAATTTACATCAAGCCCTTTAAACTTCAGCTGCCAATGACAAATGACTCCATCTAGATAATCAAACAAATTAACAGAAGGATGGGGAGCACTTATTGTTAGTTCGACTATAAGAAGGCTGTTCGCACTCCATGAATGGAATGATTATTTTTTTATTATTTCATCTCCTTCCCTTATTACTATTATGATTTCTACGATGATATTGTGTCTACTTGTATCTGTGAAAGCATTTAAACAAACATGAATATTGAAACTTTTGTAATCTCTGGTTAGCTGGATTTCGTTGAAACTTACTAAAAAGTTTCTTGTTTCATATTCATAAAGAATTGGGTACTTATCTATTTTCTGGAGACAGGAATATTTCGTTTGTGCTGATTTATCACCATTATTGCAAGAGTCGTAGTTACTCATAAACCAAGTACTTACCACCCTTTCCGCAATGCATCTTTGCAAAATGTTGTAGAGGTTGGGAACTGAAATATACATTTTAAGTATCTTACAATTTGATGCAGGTCATAATTCCTTCTCCTTACTGGGTTAGTTACCCTGAAATGGCAAGGCTGGCAGATGCAACACCTGTAATTCTACCCACACTTATTTCTGATAATTTTCTTTTAAACCCAAAGGTGCTTTCCTCTAAGCTCAATGAAAAATCAAGACTCCTCATATTAAGTTCGCCTTCCAATCCAACTGGGTCAGTTTATCCAAAAGAACTACTTCAGCAGATTGCGGATATAGTAGCTTCACATCCACGGCTTCTGGTGAGTGTCCAAATTATGACAATGACTGAAAGTAGGGATGCAGTTTGGGACCTGATTTTTCTTTTGTTTCCCCTCCAGGTACTGTCTGATGAAATCTATGAACATATTATTTATCAACCAGCTACACACACATGTTTTGCTTCTCTTCCTGGCATGTGGGATAGAACTTTGACTGTAAATGGCTTTTCAAAGGTGAGGTCTCAACTCATACTGGTAGTCAGCTTCTAATTGTGTATGTAGGTGAGATGCTTCACTCTGTTTTTTTACAAAAAATTTAACATTAGTATTTAAAATGTTTGATTCATGATTCTTGCCACACTAGAGCCATTTCAACTGTACGGATAGATTTACTTCCCTGTTTTCAGGCTTTTGCAATGACTGGCTGGAGACTTGGATATTTGGCTGGTCCTAAGCAATTTGTCACAGCATGCGCAAAGATTCAGAGCCAGGTAATATCCCCTGCTAGAGCCTAATATCGGAGCTAGTAAGCTGATAAATCAACATGAAAGCTTCTTCTTTCACAAGATACCAAAAAGTTATCAGGGACATAGATCCTAAACTAGGATCAATCTAATTACAAATTACAAATGCCAATTTTTGTTGACTATGACGCAAACACTCTTTTTATGTCCATGCTTGAGGCAGACAAAATGTCTAGCACAAACATTGCCAGAGTTATAAATTGAACCAATCACACTTCTATCTTTGTTTCTATAGCATATGTATTCAATTTGATGTTTTATTGGAACAATTCTAGTCAACTTCGGGAGCCAGTAGTATATCTCAAAAAGCAGGGCTTGCAGCTCTTAATCTTGGATATGCTGGAGGTGAGGTTGTCTCAACCATGGTCAAAGCTTTTAAGGAGAGACGTGACTTCTTGGTTGAAAGTTTTAAACAAATCGAGGGTGTCAAGATATCTGAACCTCTGGTACGTACAATACGTATGTGTTGACCGCTAGGCCCATGGGCATCAAGCACTTATTAACTTTGATTACTGTTATCTGTCAGTAGCTATGGCTAAAGCAAGCTCCACTCTGTCTGCAGGGTGCATTTTATCTATTTCTTGATTTCAGCTTCTTCTATGGTTCACATGCTGAAGAATTTGGCATTATTAAGGATTCGGAATCCCTATGTCGTTTCTTGCTTGATAAAGGGCTGGTACGTACTAAAGCTTATTGAGTTTTTATTTTTAATGGAGGCACATGACGCGACCCCATCTCTAACCAACAGGTTGCACTTGTTCCGGGAGATGCTTTTGGGGATGATAAATGCATTCGAATCTCCTATGCGGCATCTCTTTCAACTTTGCAAGCAGCGATAGAGAGGATCAAGAATGCACTGAATCAATTGAAACCTGCTGTGTCTGCACGCTGAATTTTGTGTCTCATGATTGGTAATTTTAAAGTGTATTTGAATGATTCTAATGTCTACAATGATGTTTGTGCTATTGAAAGGACAGTAAAATGAACCGAAATCTCCCATTAAAGCATGAGCTTGGAAAAAATGTGATGTTCATAAGTGGAAAGGCGCGAGAGGAATTGATAATGTCAAGATTCAATAGTGAATAAGTGCAATTTGCCTGCACTTGAGCAAGATAAACTCTCTTTTGGTGATAATTGAGGTAGTGATGTTCCCATTCCATTTTCATTTGGATAGACGGTTGATTTTTGGAGAGTTGTACATGTGCCTCAAACTCCCTTGGAATTATGGTAATAGTCGCCTAGGGATGAACCTGGTTTGGTTAATTGACCGGACCATCCGAATTAAATTCATTTCGGTAGTTCAGTTTGGTGCTAGTTCTGTTATGTTATAATTCGGTTGAAATAAAAAATCAATCGAACTTAGTTCGATTGGTTGTCGTTCAAAGCCAACCAAACTAAAAAAACTAATAAATGAAAAGAAATCTATTTGTATTAGTTCATTTTTTTCTTTATTGTACATGTGATTTATATTTTTTTATTCATTAAGATATATAACAAAGATTTATAAAAATATTATTTTAGTTTAATTTATTAAAAATAATTTATTTATTTTATTCATTAAGATATATAACAAAGATTTATAAAAATATTATTTTAGTTTAATTTATTAAAAATAATTTATTTATATTTATGTGAGAGATAGAAGTTTAATATATTACATATTGTGTACTTATTATACAATGCCTCAAATTAAAACAATATTTATTTAACTTTTTGTGATAAATTTATGATTAGCCTCTAAATATACACTTACGGGTGAACATGGTTTGGTTAACTGACCAAATCAACTAAACCAAACTCATTTTGGTAATTTGGTTCAATACTAGTTCGGTTTGGTTGAAATCGAAAATCAACTAAATCTAGTTTGGTTGGTTTTTGGTCAAAACCAATCAAACTAAATGAATCAATAGATGGAAAGAAATTTATTTGTATTAATTCCTTTACTTTTTTTCTTCATTGTAGCATGTGTGTGTATTTTTATTCATCATTATATATAACAAAGATTTACAAAATCATTATTTTGGTTCAATTTATTGAAAAAAATTATATATGTATGTGGAAGAGATGGAAGGTTAATATATTATATATTGTGTACCTACTATACAATGTCCCAATTAGAATATTATTCATGTAATTTTTCGTGATAAGTTTCTATTAGTGTCTAAATGTTTGCTAATAATTCTTTATTTTTAAAAAAGAATTTAAGAATATTTATAGTAAACACTTAAAAAAGAATGTTTAATGATATAAAGTATCATTTATTATTTTTGTTAGTTTGATCGGAGTTCAGTTAAAACCAAACCAAACCGAATTAGCTCGGTTTGGTCACTTTGATTAGCAATTGTAGTTTGGCTTTTATTTAATTAGCCAATTTACCTCAATTAGGTCAATTGGGTAATTAGTTCAATTTGGTTTTAACCAAACCGATGAAATAATCAGCTCTGTGTACTAACAATTCTTTATTTCTTAAATAAAATTAAGAATAATTATAGTTTAACACTTAACAATGATTACTTAATGACATAAAGCATCATTTATTATTTTGGTTAGTTTGATTGGAGTTTGGTTAAAATCAAACTAAACCGAGTTATTTGGTTTGGTTGATTTAGTTAGCAATTGAAGTTTGGTTTTTATTTGGTAACCAAATTACTTCAATTCCGTTAATCATGTAAGTAAAAAAATTGCTTTATTCAATTGTAGTTTGGCTTTAATTTAGTTTTAGTTAAATCAATTCAGTTAATTGAAAGTTTCGATTTGGTTAGCAATTGTAGTTTGGTTTTCATATTTTTGACTTGATAGTTAAATCAATGAATGTGGCTATAAGATGTGTCGACGTTTGTTTTTGTTAGTACTCCATCTTTTTAGTGCATTTGTGAGTATCAAGAGCTTGCTTTGTTAGAATTAGGAGCCTAAGTGTTCTTGACCATGGACGTAAGCAGCTGCAAGAGGTTTCTTGGTAGTGTAGGGCTGCATAAATTGATTGATATAGGAAAAGATATTGCTACCTCTATCTATAATTTGTTTGACAAGATCAGATATAAGGTTGTTAATTGAGTAAGCCAGTTTGTAAGCATGTGGCATTTAACTCGGCTCGATTTGACTCGAATTGACATTTAAATGTTCGAGTTTGAACTCGATTCAAATTTGAATCCTCCGAGTTAAGTTTGAGCAAGACAATGTTTGACTCAACTTGACTCAGTTATAACTCAAAATAGACTTGTAGCTCGAATCGAACTTAACCCGATAATATAATATAATAATATATATAATATCAATTGCCTACTCAAAATACATTTAAAATTATAAATAAATGTTATTATTGACTACGTACTAAATGATGGTGGGCTTATCAAATCTGTATTGTCCTTGTAATCGAATGATCTAGATTCAAGTTTGAGACATAAACATTATATGCCCCCAGCTGAGATAGTCTTTATATATATATATATATAACTAGTTATATTTATTATAAACAATAAAATAACAAAGTAGTAGGATGACGCAGTTGGTAGAGTGTCATTTAATCCACGCTCACTGCATAATTTAATATCATTTTGCTTTTGACTTTATAATCGAGCTGGTTTCAACTTTATAATTGAACTTATTTTGAGCTCCCAAACGAGCTGGTTTCTAGCTCGTCAAAATTAAACTGTTTGAGCTTGAGTTGAGTTCAAACAACATAAAAAATATCTGAGTCGATTTCGAGCATATATGTTCAAAACTCATTCAATTTTGAGTCGAGTTCGAATGAACCTCAAGCTATTCGAGTCGAGTTTAAGTACAAGCTAAGCTCCCTTTTTGGCCCGTGACCGACAGCCTAGCCAACATGTCTAGCCCACCATCTAACACCCAGGTTACTCTGATACCATTTGTAACGACCCGACCCAAAGTGTAACATAATGGGCTAAGTCATCTTTTTGAACGTGGTGAACCAAGTTAAAGATCTATAGTCCATTCCACTTATAAACAGGATCTTCTCCCAGTAGGTATTAAATGTGGGACTAAGTTGAGGGATCTCACAGTTTAAGTAGTATTGTAATACTAAAATAAAAATTGGACTTTGAAGAGTGCAAGACAGATTAGACACGTTAACTTAAAAACATTATATCTCCTAAATTATATGCCAAAAATTCTAAAATGAAGGTAGACATCCTATAATTTTGAATGCAAAAATAATTATTCAAATCAGAGTTTTATAGATCGAGTTATGACATAAGCAAGTTGATATATTAGACAAGAAAATAAAAAACACGGTATGTGGACAAAAAAAATTATTTCAGCAATTGGCTTGAATAAATATATGGTTCACTAGAAATTTCTAAACCAAAATGTTTAAGAAAGTAGTGTTTTTAGGTGGAATTATGTTATTAATGGAAATCTACTTAGAAAGATTTGATCAGGCACAACAGGAAACATGTAAATACTTAAACAAACAAGGAGTAACTATGGTAAAGTTAAGCACGACCATCTATGAACTACATTCCACATCACCCAAATGCCGCCAGTCATGTGAAACAGTAGTTAGCAAGCCTGGATACTAAAATTTTACGGTGAGGTTAAGTGAAGCTGAGTATATTCGGGGAAGTTGAAGACTTGAGTTGAGCCTAGGAGGGTCAACTTTGGTCAAGGTTAAGCACAAGGTTTGCCTTAGATTAGGTGCTCTAGATCATGTAGGAGAATTAAGGATGTATAATAAGTATATGTGAAGTTAGATTATGTTGAGTCATTTATGTATTTTAGTGTCTTTTTTAGTGATAATTTTAGTTTTTTCTAGGATTTTTTGTAAATATGATTTATTTATTTTAGGGGATTAATACGTTGAAGAATCGTTGTATATATTGGGTTTTTTATTTCGTTTTAATAGAATTTATATTTTCCTAATGTTTTAGGAGTTCAAGTGAGAGGATTAAAACTTTTTTCAAATTTATTTCTATTATATTGATGTTTGGGCCAAGTTGCATAGTAATTGGTTTTTTTGTCATTATCATTTAGTTTTATTTTCCTTCTCTTAAGTAGGATAGTGCCACATAAGTGGACTTCTTATTTTCAACACATAAATTTTTTTCTTATTAGTTAAAACTAATAAAGTTTACTTTAAATTTTCATATTTATGCATTTTATTATATTAAATATGGTCAAGTAAGACCATATAATTAAGTTAAATCTCAAGGAATAAGTAGCTGGATAAGTAAAAAACTATGATGAACAAGTTAGATACCGTCATATATGCCATATTCTTAATAGTAGGTTAGACCTATAGCGTGCTCATCCTAGGTCGGGTCAGATTTTTATTGATTATATAAATCAACTCAATTGGGTTAAACTGAGTAAACTAGACAGTCATCTTTAAAAATTCACATATCTTGGAATATGTGTTCAAAAAATTTGAAATTTTAGGAGAAGAAACTAGACACCTTAAAAAATCTAAAGAAAAAGTATTTGGTAAACTAAGCTCTAGAAAGCGAGATATAATCATTTTTAAGTTAATCTTATAATCAAGTTATTAGATAATGATGTGTGTAAACGACCTGGCCCAAAGTGCAACATAATGAGCCTAAGTTATTTCTTTAAAATGGTTTACCCAAGTTAAAGATCTATAGTCCATTCTCACTTATAAATATAATCATTCTCACTTATAAATAGGATCTTCTCCTATAGGCATTAGATGCAAGATTAAGTTAAAGGATTTCACAATCTACCCACCTTAGGAAATTTCATCCCCAAAATTCCTACACTTCGCCCAAAGTGTAATGTAATGGGCCTAAGTCATTTCTTTAAAATGGTTAATTCAAGTTAAAGATCTATAGTCTATTCTCACTTATAAATACGATCTTCTCCCTGTAGGTATTAGATGCGGGATTAAGTTGAGGGATCTCATAACAAGGAATGGTAAAATTGACTTTTTATAAGCCCATAAAATATGAGAATTTTATTATGACAAAATTATGGTGAAAAATAAGGTTTGGAATAGTATTTTGAAGATTTAAAATTCTTAATTGAGGTGGTAGTAAGAAGTAGACATTCAATTTGGATAAATACAATACATATTAAGAATTAATATGGCTTGTAGAACACCTAAACTACCCCCAATTAATTGTGTCAATTAGTATATCATCCTAGAGAGAGGTCGATCTCATTCTCTAAAATTTTTTTTGCATCAACAGGGGAGAGGGGAGGCTAGGCCTTGGCCTGGTTTGTCTTCTCTTCTCTAAGTTTTTTTATCAAATCATATCATGTTTTCATAGAATTCATGTATAGAACATACATGCCCCATGATTATATTAGTTTTCTGTGAATTCAAATGGTTTCTTGAGAAGATAAATTATGAATTTTGTACCTTTTGATGATGGAATTGATCATGGATTTTGTGTGTTTTGATGATGGAATTGGTGGTTCCATGAGTTATCAGATATTAAACTCATTGGACATATTTTTTACATGAAAAATGAATGTTTTATTCATGTTTATTTCTTGTTTAATGTAAATTATGATTATACTCTTATTCTTTGTAATTCACAAAGAATTCTTGTTGATAAATAGACATATTGTGATTTACAAGGAATATAATTGAGTTGCCATGCTAGTTAATCTATGTAGAAAGATTACAAAAAATTGTATTAATGGCTTATTGCATAAAAACCTATTATGGATAGATGTTGAATGATGATATTAACTAGTTAGAATATTCAGAAATTAATTGCATGATAATTGAGGAAGAAATAAAATAATTTCGGATTAAGTTTGTTGCATTGGTTTTTTTGGTGGGCAACACCAAAGCTACGACGCTAAGAACTAGGAGGACTAGCACCACGACATTGGTGTTTGTATGTTTGCATAAATGTGGTTAGCACCATGGTGTTGAGAGCTAGAAGGCCCAGTGTTGTAGCATTGAATATTTGTGTGAAATTTGGCAAGGCCAATACCATGACACTAAAAGGTGGGGGCTTAGCATTTCAACACTTGTATATGTAAAATTCTGATTAGACGGCAGTGGCTTGATGCTCAGAGCTAGAGTCGCGGCACAGATATGAAAACCCTAATTTTTTATTAAACATTAATAAGTTATTATTATTTGATTTAATTAAATATAATTAAATATTAAGGAGCATTGTTGACGTGTTATTGATGCGTATGTGCAGTACTTGAGTGTGAATCATCTCATGATATTGCATATAATATGAGTTGTAAATATACATTCTCTAATGAATATTTTTTGGGTTCTAGGGAGAGCTTGCTAGCTTTTGAATGAAATTATTTATTAGAGGCTATTTAAGGTATGTATAACTTACATGATATTATATTAACACACTGTATGACCATTGATTAGTGGGGAGAGAGCTAGACATTAGTATGCTAGACGTACGTCGGGGCTTCACTTTCCTAGCCGAAATATATAGTCTAAGGTATTGTGGATTGTGAATAGACATAGCCTAGTGCGTACTTGGACACTGGTGTCTAGGCATGGAATAGGTGTATTGTCATCCCTTTGGGACTAGGGGTGGGCATCGGTCGGACAGACATCGGACGAATTATTGTCCGCGTCTGTCCAAAATTTCGTCGGACAAAATTTGTCCGACCGACTTCGGACATCGAATTGTCCGTCGGGCCCAAGCAGTGTCCGCGGACAGACCAAACCCTCTCCGCCGCGGCCGCCTCCGCAGCCGCTGCCTCCGCCGCCGTCCGCCGCCGCCGCCGCCTCCGCCTGCCGCTGTAGGAGGGTTAGCAATGTCAAAGACGGCCGCGGCGACGATCGCCGGCGGCGGAATTGACGACGCGAGCAGAGGGTATCGGCGGCGGAATCGACGACGAGCGGCGATTCTGGCGTCGTGGAGGCCGGGCAACGGCGGGGGCGCTCGGGGCATCACAGCAACGCCGCGGCAGGGCCTGGCGGCGACGATCGGCGGCCGGGCGACGCGGCAGCGACGGCGGCGGAATCGACGACAAGCAGAGATTCCGTCGTCGTGGAGGCCGGGCGACGGCGGGGGCGCTCGGGGCGACGGCGGCAACGCCGCGGCGGGGCCTGGCGGCGACGATCGGCGGCCGGGCGACGCGGCGGCGGCGGCGGCAGCGACCACGCAAGGGGGCGGCGCTGTTTGGACGGGGAAGAGAATGGGTCGAAGGTATGATTGATGGCAATATCGTAAATAAGACTTGACTCGTCAATGTCTCGAGTCAATAATAATAACTAACTCGGAATAAATCCTAAAAAAATCCATAAAATCAGAAAAAAATTCCATAAAATAAAATAAACACTATAACATCATAATGACATTCTATAACTAATAACCCACCCAAATTCCCCGTAACGCGTCCTAACGCGGTAAATGGCCTAAACTAATTCCACGATCAACTATATATAAAATAAAAAAATAATCGGCATACTCTCATATATTCTGATAACTCATTCTTTTCTGTTGTATTCATGATGTTATCATTATATACTTGGGTACGTATGACCCTTATGGCTTGTACACCCGACCAGCGTCGACTCAGTACACATATTCTAAAACATACTCGACTTGAACCGACGATTGAACCAATCGGTTCATAAGCATAAAACCCTGACTCAGATCACTGGTTTTACATTATGTTTATAATGTGATATATTTTTTTCAAAGATGGATCATACAAGTTTGTTATTAAATATCGGACACTCGGTCGGTCGTTCGGTCGGACAAAAAAATGTCCATGTTTGGTTTGTTTTAATTCGGTCGAATTCGGTCGGTCAAATTCGGTCGGACATACTTCGGACATCGGACAGACGGACAAATTCGGACGTCCATGCCCACCCTATTTGGGACAATAGCAACGTTTGCGAACATGAATAGAAATTATTTCTGGCAGATCAACCAAATCTGTCAGATGGGCATAAATTCTGTGGTTAATTATCTTGTTCATTATTATTGTGCATACTTAGTAGTTTTATCAATAACACAGAATTACTTTTATAGGTAACTAGCTAGGAGCATGACTCTGTGCCTTGGTGGGAGATAGCGGTGTCGAATCTACTAGATAGCTATTAGTAATTATTTAGTTAGACTTGTTTGGTTATTTTGAGATTATATATTATGAGTAGTTAACCACTGTTGATTAGATGAGAGTTTATTTATAGTTTTTTGCTGCTATATGAATAGTATTGGTTGATTCTGGCTATTATTAAACATGATTAGTACATGGGATAATTTTATTGTGGAAATAAATGACAATTATTTAGTTGTCTAATTCTTTTTATCTTAGTATGCCTGGTGGTTTATTTTAGTTATTCCTTGTATTGCTTTGTTGGGGTTTGGGTTAGACCAAAATTAACCCCCAGTCTGGTTGTACAATTGGGTGGGTCACCACAAGTAACTAGTTCAATGCTTAGGCTAAACACTTATTTTTAACATTTTGGTAATTTAAGTAAAGTTTAGTATTGTTTGTTGTCCAACAATTGAGTTTTGCCCAATTGCGAGAGTCAATCATTGGATATGAACAGGTTTGTTTAGATTTTTTACTCCATGCAAGAACCTTGAATTGATTGGAGGAATATTAGGAAAGAGAGGTCAACCCATAATAAATGGGGGAAGTCAACCCCAAGAGGAAGAATTTTCCTCTGCTTTTCCTTGGTTGACATCAACTTTTTTCTTTTTGGTGGCTTGCTTCTCCCTCTTCTTGTACTTCCCCCCTTTAGCTTCGGCGGTATGAGGGTTTATAAGTTGATGATCGTGATTAAAACTTGAAGAAGTAGGTTAGGAACTACGACACTTCAACAATTATTAAGTAGGGCCATGCATCATCTTCATGCGTTTACTTGATTATTGTTATATATTCTTCCTTTTTGTTGTTCATACATAATACATGTTGATTCTCCATGTTTTGATAAAAATAATTTGTAGATTCATTGAATTGTATGTAGATTTATGATTTGATGAATTAGTATGTTGTTAACATGATTAAGATAAAATTTTCCTTATAGTAGACTCAATCAAGATTGATGTTCTGCTGAATCCTATATGCATGTCTAATTGTCATGGAAGTTGTTGTACTAATTAGGGTTAAAAGTTGGTAAATACTTAAGGACTTAGAAACCTGCTTTAGTACATGATTTTATGTCGAAGTAGCATGAAATTGTTTATTTTTATTTGATAAAAATAAGTTCAAATGTAAAAAAATAAAGAAATTTATGTTTGAAACCCGAACCTCAGTGCCTCAAGCTGGGTAGGAGTGTCGTTGAGCTGTGGCCATGACAGTGAGGAATAAAATTCTAGTTCCACAATGATGAAACAAGGGAGTTATAGAGCTGTGGCCTTCATGCATGGTAAAATTATATGAGCTTAGCGCCATGACACTCTTGAGTCAAAGCAACGGCCTTGAACCCCTAAACCCTAATACATGCTATGTATCATCCCATTTTTGTACTTCATTAATATAGAAATATTTTTAGATTGTTTTCAATAAACTTTATTTATTGTTTGTTCGTATTTTGTTATTAGTTGACTTTAATAATTATCTTTTCGTATTTCATCATTAGATATCTTTATTTATTGTCTTTTCGTATTTCGTTAAGGCTTCTATAAAAAAGGCTAAGGTTAAGCATATGATAAGAGGAGAGAGATCATAGTATTTCTATTTCCTTTTCTCTTCCTACTATCTACTTCTTGATTTCCATCTCCCACTCGCATATAGATTAGTTTCTTATGTGTGATTTCATCTCTCTCTCATATAGATTAGCTTCTTATATATGCTTCTCTGTATGATCCTAATAGTAGTGAGGTATGATGTAGGCATGTTACCATCAACTAGATTCCAGTACATGTGTATGATTATATATGATGCTGGCATGCTACCTTTGACCAGACTCTGGCACATGTGTGTGGTTATGTATGATGTAGGCATGTTACCGTTGACTATATTCCGGTATATGTGTATGATTATGTATAATAGGGGCATGTTACCATCGACTAGATTTCAGTACATATGTATGATACATGCATGTTACCGTTGACTAGATTCTAGTATATAAGTATGTTCATGACATGTTGTATGCTCCATTGAGTTATCTGGGCTGCATGTGGTGTCATTGTGTGTTCTGACATAGTATGTATGATTATGTATGTATGTATGATTGTAGTTGGCCATTGAGTGGTTCCGGCCTATACTTTTGAAATCTACTTCCGTGAAAGTTGTATGATAGTAATGCACTTAATAGTTTTTTAACGAATTTTAACATCGCATTTCGGTCTGTCCTCAAACCGAGGAATTGAGATTTTGCATGTTATTTTGGTAGTTTTACCTTATGTATGTTATGTTTATGATTAACTTAGGATGGACCACTTTGGAACATATCCTACTATGGTGAGACCTACACATGATCAGTCTGTACACCTCTGCACCCTCCACATGTTCCTACACATGCTTTTGACCAAGCCTATAAGTTTATAATTTCTGAACCTGCTCCCCAACTTTGGATAAATCTACCTAATCAACCCAAGTCCACAACTAGAAGCCATTGGATGGACACCTTGATGAGGAAAAAAGGAACACACTCACCTAATGCCAATGATTAAAGAATAAAATCTCATGTGCATTAGTTGAGAAGGAAGTTACACGAAAGTTGCCCATACCAAGCTTGACATGCTACTTTAATTGGGGCAATTTGAATTTCTAAAGACAACTTCACCGACTCCAAAAGCAATTGAGGGAATAAGGGAACAAGATTGGAACACACTATCTGAAGAGTAATTATTGGGTCGAAATGTTCCACGCTAATCTAAGGACATGAAGTTGCTGAGAACAGAGGTATTATTGTAAACAATAAGAAATATACAATTAAATTGCTCATTGATTAATCTTGATTGAAAAATGAATACGTAAAACATGGGATACTTAAATTGTCATAAGCTGGACATAACGTAAGAACATTTCATAATATATAATAGGGACACGTTTGGATCAGATATGGATTGGATATAGCTAATCTGTATCCCATCCGAATCAAAAAATATGAACCCTCCAAACCAAATTCGAAGATTATATTTATTTTATTACCATTTCCATATCTGATCCATATCTACCAAACCCTATCTAACCCGATTGACTAAAATAAAATAAATTATAATATATAAATAGATAAAAATAATAAACAAATTTATTTCAAATATTTTAAAATATAATTTTATAAAAAATCCATACAATTGTAGATAACAAAGTTTTACTTGCCAAATACCCTTCCTGACGCCATCCTCCTCCTTTATTCGGAATTGGGCCTTAGAACAATAGAGCATGGACACAAGCATTGGCAGAGTTAAAATTTTATAAAAAATCACCTATTTTGATCGGATACAAATCAAATCACTCCAATCAATATTCGATCTGAATATTTTAGGATATATAATATATCTGAAAGTTCAAACCTAAATCTGATTCGAAATTGTTTCAGATTGCATATATACAGATCAGATACAAATTGGATTTAAGGATATCGCATATCTAACCCCTTCCCCATCCCTAATATGGAATATAACACCCCAATTTGGCCCAAAGAATGGCCCGAATCTTAATGTTGTAATTTGGAAGCTATTCTTAGACAACCAACGTGGAAACTTTATAGAACTAGATCTCAGCCATCAAAGAAGCTTAAGACAGTAACCTTACTTGATTTTTATAAAATGCATTCGAGTCATACTACCATGGGTAGGCTCTTATAGTTAGGCTCCTAATATACTCACTCTAAGTCGCGGGAGAGGTAGCACCTCCCCAACAACTAAGAGGGTGGATTTATAGATATTATGATCACTCCGAGCTACACAAAGGCAACACCCCCAATGCTACTAAGAGGTTGAGAGCTTTTATAATGTGGATGCATGATTCAATTCTTATACTTAGTTCCGACCTTTTGAGCTTGAGAACTTATGCTTATTATGATGATGTAGACTGAATACGTGTAAATGCAATGGTCGTGGTTACTTGTTCCAAATACTCGTAATGGAAATCAAATACAGAGACATAGGCATTAACAAGTACCAGGGCGTAAAACCCCAACTTCGTGTAAGGATTTTACCTACTTGTAGTTTGCCCGGTTTGGACCAATATCGAGTTGATTAGAGCAAGGAGCCAGAAAAATTTTACGAATATGAGTATGAGGCCCAGATGGTTATATGAGCATGTTATGGAGGTTGAGTATGTTCGACATGCATATAATAGTTTCATTTATAATAGAGTAGAGCATGAGTTGTCATTGTATACATGAGGTATACATATGATTTTTATGAGTTAGCTAGGATTTTAGGCCTAGATCTAGATCGTTACAGCATTTAGTATCCATTTGGGATTTTAAGGGTATCTCATTGCATGCACCATAGGGATTTCAGATCACCGGATTGTGCCCCTGCGGGCCCAACTTGATTGAGTTCAGGGTTCGAGCCCCATTTAGCCTTTTTACCTCGATTCCCACTTATGGAGTCATTTTTAGGACCCTAATCATTTTTGACTTTGGACGGTCTCGATCCGAGCTTTTCGTCCATATATCTATTACATATACCCATAGGTGGGCCCCACTAGGCATTGACTAGTTGGGCATTCAGATCGTGCTACATGACAAGATCTGAGCAGTCCACGTTAGCCCTCACTTCACCATGTTGAGTTATAGAAATTCCCATGATTTTGAGGATTTCCACTATTATCGTTGCCACCACTTTGGCTTGCCACTGGCGAGACCCCGGCCCTACTCCCGCTACAACTGTGACCACCTTGAGGCCGGCTATCAATCCGTACCCACCGTCACCAATGGCGGCGCCGTAGTCGGTGTCAGCAGCGAGTTTTTATCATTGTTCATCACCACCATTGCCACCCTTTTAGGCCGTTTTTAGGTGCTGACAAGCCACCTTTGGCCTATCCGACCACTCACACAACTTCATCATGACGAGATATCCATTTTGAGACAACCAATAACCACTACCACGGCCATGACTGCCGCTGGCGACGTTGCTGGACCACACAGCGATACTGCATTCTTTTCGGCCATTTTTCAGCCAGTCAGTGGCTGGACTCCGCCGATCGTCACCACCAGCACCTCCGCCTTCACGCCCCCTTTCGATCCCGACCGGCGGTGATCCCTACCGTGGGCCGTCTGCATTTTCCGACGACGAACAATGGCTGCCTTGTCAGGCCTGTTTATTGATGATAGCATTTGCTGCCAGCATTCCTGTTTGCTTGGCCTTGTCTGAGTCTGCTAGCCCGCCAGTCCATGCCCAAGTCAGCTAGTCTGAGCCCCTGTCTGTGTCCATCAGTCCAGTTCATGTCCGTCCAGTTATCGTAGCCCATTTTCTATTAACCTAGACTGAGTTGGTTTAGCTCAGTTCAGTCTAATTCAGCTCGATTTGGTCAAGTTCAACTCATTTTCTGCGTTTTCGACCATTTTTAGTAATTCGAGAAGCCCTATTTAGTTTAGATATATATTCACATTATTTAGCATATTTTAATGTTATAAGTGTTTTTATTTATTTATTTATTTATTCATTATTGTTTATTTATTTTTATTGATAGGCTTATCCTATATGATGAATATTTACATGATTATTTGTTATTATTAATATTATATTTACTTATGAATATTAGTCTTATTATGTTTACTAAATTTTATTTATTTATTTATTTATTCGCTACGTATATGTTATTATTTAATTGTATTTAACTATGTATTTCTTATTGGATAGCAATGATATTAATATTATTTATGATAAATTAAAAATTAACTAATTGTTTATTTATTTATTTATTTATAGAATAATTATGTATCAATTTATTTACTTATTTATATATTTACTAGCACGAGTGAACATGAGTATATGTGATATTTACTCGTGCTTAGCCGTGTATTTATATAGTATAATTATATTATTATTTTATGATTACAGTAGTATTTATGCTCATGTATTTATTATTTGTCTAATTATCTATGAGTGCATTTCCTTGTTTATTTATTTATTTATTATTTATTATTATATCTCAATTTGTGTGCCACATGTTTAGTTATAGGTTTGTTAGCACTCTTTTCTTTATTAGGATGTATTGATGATATGAGCACACACCACAAGCATGCATCATATAGTGACATTGACATTTTACTTAGCAGTGGGTTTTGATATAGGTTACGGAGTCCAAGCTCACTGTAGATTTATTGATGTGCTTGGAGCTTGGACCATAGGTCCATAGGATTCTCCATTTGCTTGATCTTTGCTTGACTCCCTGCGTGTTGAGTTTAACTTTGTTTTAGATTTATGACAGCATCGGCGGTATTTTATCAGATCCCTCCGATGTTGGGCCATTCAGCCTTGTTTTCTCCACATGTTTAATAAAACTACAAGGATGAGATCCCTTGTTGGTTTTCAAACTTAAGATCCAGAAATGTATGATACAAGCCTCTTCCTTAAACCTATTATATAACTACGTGCATTTTTATAGATTTCATGAATAAGAGAATGAGTGGTACGGAGATATGTATGGAGCACACTAGTACTCCTTCAAACCCTGAAATAGTGTGGTGTATGAGGATACTACGTAATGCAACACATTTCCAGAATTTGTGGCATTAAGTTAACCATTTCTTTTCCCACTCGAGTACTGTGGCGGGTGTTATATGGAGGATGTGAAGGCGTAAGCGTCGTATGTATGAATATGAATATTAGCCGTGCATGCGAGCCGACACTTGTTTAAGTATGTTTGCTTACCGCCTAGTGTGAGGCAATTTTGAAGTTTCATAAGTTTCCGTGGGTAATGGAATACCCATTTGTAAGTTTGTACTAGTTATTTTTAGAACTAGTAACACTTGTCACTAACGTTTTTCATATTATATATGTAGGTCTTGAAATCTTGAGTCGACTTTGGTGGGAGATAGATGAACGCTACACACACTTGAGCTCAGTGCTATTATTTTGTTCTTACTTTTATTTATATCTAATGTGTTTTGATGCATATTTAACAATGTCTTTCATGCTCATGGCACCAAATGGGTTGTTCCGATCTATTTTATCGATCGAGTCTTACTGATCAATAACTTTAAACATGACTTGACTTAATAGTAACATTTTTTATTCGGTTATTAGGTGAACCGAAATCGGGATGTTACACAGGGCATCATACCATAAAACTTGGTTTTCGCATGCACGTTCAAGCAGTCCATATATGTCTAACCCTTGTTCTAGCAGAGTGACCACTCTGCTAGAGAATGTTTCACCATCTATGATCATAAACAATGCCTTTTCCCAAAGAAGGAAATAGACATATATCCTCACCCAGACTTTAGTCTTTAAGTACGTACTGGGATATTCCTAATCCCTTGAATGCTAGGACCATTTATGTTTTGTAGTGTACCTTACACTACAGTGTGATAAGTCTTACATTGCAGTTGTATATTTTAATTAGGTAGATGAAGTCCAACACGTCACCTCTAACGCCATTGCTGTGATTTCACCCTTTAGTTGACTAATCAATAACAATGAATGTTCATTTAGCATCATAAAGGTTTTCCATACCTAAATTCTAAGGCATTATCTTCTTCCTTGACTAGCTCTCAAACAACACCTAAACAGACAAACTGATACACAATGCTCACACAACCGCATATCAAATACGAAAATGATGATATGTCATGCATGCACACACAATCAAAGCTTTAACAACAAGTAAAAATCTCCATTTTGAGCTCATGTACTCAAAAAGAGCATATATCACATATCAGCCTGTTAACAATATGAAACAATTATAATCAAAGTATTAGACATCATTAAATAGTTACTTAATACCTTGATTAATAAACACTAAAAACTAGTCAGGCACTCATGTGCACTATTTCCTAGTGTTCAGGCATTCAAAAAAGTGACTTAATGTTGAGACACTCTGTTTCCTGGCGTTCAAATGCTCCAATAGTTTTTATACTTTTGAATTTTTCACGACTTTTATATCTTTTTCATTTGTTCGTCAACCAAAATCATTTCTTTTTCAACCCAACAAACTCATATGATGATTCTAGACATACCATGATAGATTTTCATCAAATTACCTATTTCTAACAAATCTACCATTAAAGCATAAATTCTAAGAAATTTACAACTGAAGATCTATAAATCATGCACCAAAGTTGATCTTACTCAATTAAATCAACCAACTATCATTCTTAAAATATTTTGTAACCCACTTTTTGGCTTGAGGGCATATAAACTTTATGGAAGTAGATCCCAATCCCCTCAAGGAGGTTTAAGACAGTAACCTTAAAGGTTTTCATGGATAATGCATGCAGATCATACTACATGGGAAGACTCTTATACTTAAGGGAGCTACTAGCATGTGCACACCATGTCACGGGAGACGCAACACTTCCCCGGCAATTAAGAGGGTGACTTTACAATGAGGATGATCACTTTGAACTACAAAAGAGGTGCATGCCCTCTGCAGTTAAGAGGTTGAGCTTTTTACGATGCATATCTGATTCTTAAAAACTCAAGTTGTAAATACCGTGGAAAAAAAATAAATTTTTTTATATATTTGACTTAGTCTGGAAAGGACCAAACGTGTTATATTCTTTACCCGGTTAATTATTATATTTTATTATTTACCCATTTTATTATTTACCCGGCTACCCGGTTAAGTGAAATATGGGTGTTTTCACATACCCTAGCCATCATTTCATTTTATTTTATGAAGGACGTCCTCCACCCTAGCCTTCATTCGCATTTTCTTCTCCTCTTCCTTACCAGCGTGTCTTCTTTGCTTAGGTATTCTTCCTATCTCCATCTTCTTAATTTTCTTGCATGCATATTTTATTTGATAATAAGCTTTATAATTGTGAGGATTAAAGTTTAAAATCAACAAGAAAGAAATTAAACACGACTGTTGGCCGATGAGTCCCCTGTTTCGGCGAGATGGGCAAGCATAGGCAAAGTTTTGTCGGGAATCGGTGGCGGCAGTCATTCCGACGCCAAAAGATGATCCTACTCTCTTCGTCAATTAGTGTAGAGTCGATCTAACGTGTGTGGAAGCCGGCCTGGGGTGGTAAACGGCAAAAAACAGAGTACAACGGCAAAAACAGAGGCGACAGTGGTGGGTGAAGAAATCTGGCCGTCCTAGGTGGCGACAAGCTCCAATCTGGCCGGGGAAAGTCGATAGGTGGTTGAGGGTGTCTAGGCGACCACCAAATTGAGGGGTGATGCTCACCAGCAATGGAATTTGTGACGCGAGTGCACCGCTAGGCAGGCGATGCAAGCGTCGCCGCGGCTGGAAGGCAGCCAGAGTTGGCTGGGGTGACACCGCAATGGCATGGCAAGGCTGGGCAGCGACGATTGACGGCGGCCGGAGACGATCGCCGGCGGCGGTTGGAGGGCGGCTGCTATTGGGAACTGGGGATGGCGCCGGGAAAGAAGAAGAAGAAGAAAATTACCTAGGGTGGCAAACTTGTAAATAATGTTTGACTCGACACAGCTCAAGTTAAATAATAATACCAACTCATAAATAACACCTGACTCGATACCGACTCGATACAAACTATTTTAGAGATCATAATTTATTGTTATGATTTATATTATATGTTACGAGACTTATTTGCTGTATTTAAATTCATGTTCTGGAAAGTTACATTTACAATATCTATATTTGTAAGTAACACCTGGTCCAGTTCGGGCGGGTCGTACACAAGTCTAGTGATTGGGTTAGGGAGTTTTGTTACTGATGCGGATGATCTCGCAGTAATGTAAACACTGGGTCATACCCGCAACCAGAAATTTGGTACGCAGAGCATCAGAAAGTGGCAGGGCATCATACCCTAACCCTTGATCTTCACGTGGATCTTCACAATGTATGAACTGATTGCTCCTTCATCCACATTTCTTCAACACACAAACCTCCGCATCCAAATAAGTTTACTGCACTTTAAGCACTTTCTATCATGTTCCAGGACTTACGCACCATTCAGACAATCGTTAAAGTACCCCAAAGTTAATAAATACACATCAATAATAATAATAATAATAATAATAATAATAATAATAATGAAGTAGTAACACACAGCACACTACAACATTCCGTCACCACATGCTTCCTCAATCAAGTTTAGGGCACCAGCCCCTACTTAGGATACAAACATTTCAAGGATCTAATTACATATATTCCAAATACACAAAATACATAGGCACAAAAGCCCGAAATACATAAGCAACACAATACATAAACCAAAAACAATAACAATTGGTAGTACCCCGCCATAAGCAGCCCAATCTGTCCACCTATGTTGGCTACTGATACAAATACACACCTAAGAAGAAGAAGATGAAAATTACCTGGGGTGGCAAACTTGTAAATAATGCTTGACTCGACACAGCTCAAGTTAAATAATAATACCAACTCATAAATAACACCTGACTCGATACCGACTCGAGTTAAAAATAATACGAACACGTAAGAAATCTTTAAAAATAATTATTTTAATGGGTTATTAAACTATAGTCGGGTAGCAATTACTAGCGTCAAACCTAAATAGAATAATGAAAATAAATAAAGTTCGAAACTTTATTGTATTGAAAAATTCAAACTAATTGTATTAATAATATTTTTGAATAATACAAATTATTTTAAATAATTTAATCGAACAACATAATTAATTTAATTGCTATAAATAATAGTAGCGATTAAAAATTATCACCGCAAAAGAAAATTAAATACTTGTTTATTAGTAATAATTATTTTATCAACTGCTAAGTATTAACTATAATTTAGATAATTATTTTAAAATGTAAAGTAGGACTTAAATGATTATATCACATGAATAATTAATTATCTCACTAGATTTGTTGAGAATTTAATAGTTAATATTTTTGAATTGTTGCATGATATGTTGTGAAAATTTTAATAATGATATATATATATATATTAGACATTTAGTTGCATGCATTTCTACTCGAATAAAATTATACTTATGTATAATTTTATATTCTCATTCAGATTAGGAGACCACTTAATCTCAAAATGAATTTGGAGACCACCTAATCTAAGAATGAGCTAGGAGACAATTTCTAATCTCAGAATGAGCTGGGAGATGACTATTACTAATCTTAGAATGACATGAGAGACAAATTACTCTTCTCAGAATGACCTGAGAGATAATTACTAAAGACTTGTGTAATAATAATAATAAAAATGAGTGAAATAACAATAGGGATTATATTGACTTGTTTCATTTAATTATGCGGCTTAGTGGTTTTATCACTAACGCGGAATTGCCTCCGGAGGTGAGCAGCATTGGACTGAAGAATAGAAGTGCAGTTGGTGGTTCTTTTACCAACCTAGGTATGGTGAATTGTTAATAAAAAATTGGACTTCCTTATTATTCTCTTGTGTTATAAATGTGGCTATGGGAAACAGTCCTAAACTGTGGGATAATTATTTTATATTTTAGAGAACATGATTTAATGTTATGATTTATATTATATGTTGCGAGACTACTTGCTGTATTTAAATTCTTGTTTAGGAATGTTACCTTTACAATAACTATATTTGTAAGTAACACTCGGTCTGGTTCGAGCGGGTCGTTACAGGTGGTATCAGAGCCCGGTTTCCCACTAGCTCACATTTTATGACTCAAGTGCCTTGTTGAAAAGTCCAATAATTATTTTTTCCCACTGTGTTGTGTTTTGAATTAACAAATTCATTCGCTACTAATAAACCTAAGTCATATCTGAAACAGAACATATTAATGAACCATGATGGTTCGATGTTTGAGATGGCAGGCACCCGTAGACAGTCAAGCCAATCTGCGCAGTCAAATTTGAACTTAGAGAATGTGTTGGCCCAAATCCGCTACACTGTTGTAAAAACCATGATTTTTATTACAAGACTCGAACCTAAATATTATAAAATAAATATAGATGAACCAATATGGTTGGTTATCAAGTCAACCGGTCATGGTTCAACTTAAGGTCACCTAGAAAATACCTATTCATGAATGGATGATGGGGTGTGAGAATTTAATGAAGGGGTCGTTGAACCTAGGAAATACCAATAGATGATGAGGTGTGAGAATTTGATGAAGGGGCTCGTTGAACCTAGGAAATACCAATGGATGATGGGGTATGAGAATTTAATGGAGGGAATGGTTGAAGTGTATATATATGCAGGAGGAGGGAGTATTTCATCCCTCATCTCTGTCCCAGGCGACCTCCCCATTTACTATGTGAGTATTTCATCCCTCATCTTATTTGTTTCCATTAGGATTCTTGCATGCAAGGTTTGTTGAAGACGCCCTGCCAAGTTGCTAGATCTCCAGCATCTTATGCATGAGGTTCTTGTCGATTGATTAGTTGTTTTGTAAATGGACATGTTAATAATTAATTATCATTTGAATTGCTGAAAATATAATAAGGAATGAAGACAAATAGGAACTAATTACATCATTTAAAATTGATAGTATATTAGTCAAGCAAGTTGCATGTAGGTTCGTGCAAAATAAAATTATACTAATGTATAATTTTATGCCCTCATTTAGATTAGGGTTCACGGGTCACAGTCAGACGAAATCACAAGTCAGGTATGTATAATAGGTAGAACATTGTACTTTCCTTGTTGGTAGCCTAGGTTGGCCTGAGCCCAGATTCGACCACCATGCACTG
>JAURVB010002587.1:0-54959 GCA_033002965.1 Piper betle | reverse complement strand
ATGACTGGATTTAGGGTGTTACAGGGTTACCACTTAATTAAGATATTTACTTATTTTTAACATAAAATTAAAATTATTTTTAATATATTTATAAAAGTAATAATTAGTTGTATCTTTTAGAATTAAATTATTGTATTAATATATATATATATTATAAATAAATTTAAAATTTACCCTCTCGGCATAAGGTCTTTAAATAGTATCATTATAAAAATAATCTTCTTTTTGGGTAAACATTTATCATAATGATTTATTAAAAATAAGATTAACTGATAAATTGCAATAATTATTAATTAAAAAACGAAAAAGAACCGCAATGAGCTGACCTAAGTTGAACACACCACACCTCCCCCGCAGATGAATAAGAACACAAAGTACCCACAACCTTCGATTGTGCCTTCACCCCCGACCCCGCTCCCTTCGCCCCCGGCCCGATCGAAGACCACCGCCGCGGCGCCGCCATCGCCGACCGCCGCGCCGCCTCTCTTGCTCTGGGATTCCGAAGGTTGACTCTCGAGTTTCTCTGTTCGACCTTCTTTTAAACGTTGTGAGTTTGTACCAAACCTGTTTTTGTCATATAGTTAATATGGATTCAATGTTGGGAATCGATATTGGTTGCTACTGATTCGGCTCGATTATGTTTTGTTCGCCTGGTTAGTTACTGGATACGGATCTGGTTTTTGTGGAGAATTATGTGATTAACATAATGCACTTTGTTGAGGATATTGGTTGCCGCTTGTTCTTGATGTTAGCCGTATTGTCTAAGATGTTGGTTTGCAAATTGTTGTTGTTGTCGTTGTTGTTGTTGTGGTCGGTCACATGCTAAATTTTGCCGCCTATTTTTATTGGTATTGGGTGTAAGGATTTTAGTTTCGTTTGGCCAAGTATCCGATTTTTAGGTTTATTGATCATTAGTTTATTATAGTGGTAGCTGTAAGGTTTTAGTTTATCTGATTTTGGGCTAACAGATGACTGGTTTGTGATGAACATGGGTCACACATGCTTTTGATTTATATTGCTGATCCTGTGGCAGGGTGTCTGCTTGAATTTCTGGTTTGCGGGAAAGGTTCTGCTAAGATTACATCCATGTTGGCTAGGAAGTTTGTTCATGTTGGCAAGCAAATTTGAGCTTTTATTTTCTTTTTCTTTTTCTTATATTTGAAGCTAATTTTATGTTTTGAATCTGTGTGTGAGCCCAAAAACCACCTAAAGTAGAAAAATTGAGAGTTGAAATGGTTTTGTGGTAAGTGCACTATTGGATTTGATGAGGATCAGAGTTGGGTTACGAAAAAATTTAGCATTTTGTTATCGGATACGAAAAAATTTAGTTCCTACAATTTGTCATCTTTATGGGAGAAATATATTTCCTAATTTTAAGAGTGAGTATTTTACAGCACTACTGCTGCTCACGACAACTACCCTGCCAAACACTTATGATAGTCTATCCTCATACCTTCTTCTCTTGTCCTAATATCTTTGAATGCCTATTATTTTTCCTCCATTAAATACCTCTCAGAACTCTTAAACTTGCCTGTTGTATTCCTCCTCACTTCCTGATATCCTTGACTTTCTGCTATTTTCCTTCTATCCAAGGAACACAAAGGACACTCTGAGCAACAATGTTCTTAGATCTCTGATGTCTCAACCAACAATCTGGTCTCAAGGTAAGGAATAACTGATTACACCAAAATATGTAGTCAATGCAGCCTTCTTTCTTTCACACTGGATTGGCCAATTGCCTTACTCTTTCTTTCAATGCTGTTCCGCTCTTTGGGTTCCACCTCTGTTGTTGCCATAATCTTTTTCACCACAGAATGCATATTCCCTAATTGTAATTAATATCTGCCTTTTGAAGCCCTCCTTCTATATTTTAGATATTTTTCTATTAGATCTTGTGGTTATGAGTTGTTGATTGTTGCTTAATTTTTCAGTTATTGGACATTGACAAGTTCGATTTTAGATGCAGGCCACTGACCTGAAATTTGCAGCTTGTCAATTTGCTTTCTAATTTTCATTTTTTTGAGCAAATTTGAGGCTGATTTAATATTTTATTAGTATTTTAACTGAGCAACCAATTTATGTAAGTTTTTACCAAACTTGGTTAGTAATCATTCTGAGCTGGTCTATAAGTCCTACGGTTGACCATATTGGTCCCAACTGTACAGTTCATATTTCCAAATGAATATGTTAACTAGTCTCAACTCTCAAGTTGCTTTTTTGTGTCGGCCAAGTCGATGTTCTTAGTTGGACTCCATCCATACACCAAACATTTGTGACATCCAACTTCTTATAACTATTAAGGGAAGATCCATATTCAACATTTTGGTTTTTAACTTTCAAGTTGATCCTATGCCAAAGCAAATGTGGTGGAAACTAAGCCTAATTTTGATATGGTCAAGAATTTTTTGGTAAATGTAGAGTCTCAGAACTAGAATATTTAGAGTTAATATTAAATGTGGATTTGGATAAGTGAGATAGGACTCGAAGTCTATATATAGGTATTGTATTTTCATGTTGGATTGAGACTTACAGGTTGAGCTCCTTAGTGAATTCGCTAGTAGTCTTCATTGTGCTCAATGTAATTTTGTTAAGATCCTTAATGAAAAGTGTCATCTTGCCTTCATATTTATATTTTGTAATTATCAAGTTCTTTATTTATATCCTCCATCCTAACATAGTAGTACAGAGCCAAGTTTGAGAAAGAACCTGTGAAGTGTGATTAACAACAAGTCATGTTTGATTCAATGCAACTCCAAATATGACTACATAAAGTCAAAAGATGAAGTTGCTGCTGAAGAATTGAAGAAGGAGATATTGCGTGCCTAGAAGAGAGTGAAGAAAACTCTCTTTCAATTCATTAAGGAATATGATATTGTCGAAGAAGGCTCAGAGAGGCTAAAGGTGAGGCAACATTGATAGATCCAAGACAAGGAGATGTTGTGAGTTTAGAGTGAAGAGGGACAAGAAAGCTATCTTCAACATCTATCAAGAGATAGATGAAAGTATGTTGGAGTATGCAGCGAGATAAAAGAGTGACGTTTAAGAATGCTCTCTTTGTCATCTATCCATGAAATAGATAATTTGTTATGGGGGAAGGAAGCGAGTGCATCTACATCAAATAAAGCTTTGCCTAGAGGTGAAGAAAGCAAGCTCAGTGAGGACAAGGAAGAAGGAAGTCATGTAAATAAAGTTGAGGACATGAATAAAAGAATGAAGCAAATTAGACTTATGGGAAGATGTTTAAAAGTAAGTCTAATTAGGCTTAAGGGAGGATGTTGGAAACTAAGCCTAATTTTGATATGGTCAAGAATCTTTTTGGTAAATGTAGAGTCTCATGACTAGAATATTAAGAGGTAATATTAAATGCGGATTTGGATAAGTGAGTTGGACTCTAAGTCTATATATAGGTGTTGTATTTTAATGTTGGATTGAGACTCACAGGGTGAGCTCCCTAGCGAATTCACTGGTGGTGTCTTAATGTATATTTTTTGAAAATCTTTCTCAAATAAAAGAGTGATATTGCCCTCATATTTATAATATGCTTTTATTAAGTTCTTTATTTTATCTTTGCCTCCATCAAAATGTACCCATTTTAACTGCCTTGGAAGATGTTAGAACTGGAGTGCTTCATTCAGTGCTAGTTGCAAACATGTTGGTAAGGAAAGCTGTCTGCTAAAGCATGTACCTCTGGCAACTAGTCCACTTGAATTATTACAAGCTTGCAAATTTCTATTTTAACTTCCTCTGAACTTTACTAATTGTAGATTACCTCTTAAACATTATGTTTAGCTTTGCTTTTTCTGTCCTGGCATCTTTTGTGTCTTATTAATGTTTTCAAGTCGTCAATATCATTTTTTTACCATATGTTGCATGTCCACTTTTCATCACATTTTGTGCATTTTTACTTTACCATCGACTTTCCTTTTGCTTAGGCTTATTTCTCTCCATTTCCCTTTTAAAAACTTTGAAATTTTATCATATTTGGACTGAATGCATGATCTTTTTTATAGCCCTGCTTTAGCTCAACTTTTGTCTCTTGTACACTCTCTACGTATGTCTATGCTATGAAGTTTTGGTATTTTTTACATTTTCTGAAGGTGTGGTTCTTTAACATTGCATAAATTCTGAAATCAGTGCCATTTGTTTTTTGAATGTCCATATGCAGTTATTGATTAGTTGTTGATGTCATTGCTGCAGGTGCCTGTCATAAATTTTAAGTCTCAGAGTAGAGTGTATTGGGTGATAAACCATGGCTACATCAGAAGACAACAGCTCTTTGTTCCCAATATTTATTTTGACGATAATGGCACTTTTTTTGGTGCCTTATACAATTACAAAGTTATGCCGAGCAGCATCCAAGAAAACAAAAGACATTCATTGTCAATGTTCATCATGTTTGCAATCTGGAAAGTACCATAGATCCATATTTAAACGAGTAAGTTGCTGTTGTGATTATTTTGTATTTAAAAAAAGGCATATCGCTGGTTACTGATGGAATGCATTTACATATACAGATTTCAACCTTCTCTACTTGTAGTAACCTAACTCTCGTCTTGGTTTGGGTCATAATGGGATTCTTGGTATACTACATTCAGCATATAAGCCATGAGGTTTGTAATGGCCATTCTTTCATCATAAATTGTTTTTTATGTATAGAAAAGATCTTTTACTGCACTTGTCTGGCTTGAACTAAATCTCTTATAATTATTTAGTTGAATTGTATATTGCTCTTTGGATCTTCCATTGGAATCACCATGGTTGACTTCTTCCTTTTTCTTCTTTTTTTTTAAAAAAAAATTAGAAAAGAAGTTCAATGTTGAAAGTATTTGATAAACTCAAGTTGGCACAGAAAATTTATATGTAATATATTTTTATCCTATTGTTAAAAATGTGCTCATGAAGTTGTGTCTCGTGTTGCTTTTAGGTGCAACCATTTGAGCCATTTTCTATTCTTGGGCTAGAATCTGGAGCCTCAGAGTCAGAGATAAAGAAGGCATATAGGAGATTGTCCATTCAATATCATCCTGATAAGAATCCAGATCCAGGTTGTTCTGTTATAATGAATCTCATTTTGAGAATGTCTAGTTTCCTCTAAATATAACTTGTTTGTTTCTGATGAACCCAGAGGCCCACACATTCTTTGTTGAATTTATATCGAAGGCTTATCAGGCCCTGACAGATCCAGTTTCACGGGAGAATTTTGAAAAGTATGGTCACCCAGATGGAAGACAGGTGATTTACGATGTTTCTAGAAATTTTCAAACCAGCATTGAGCAAAATCTATGGACACTGTCTTATGATATGTATCCTATGTCTTAAAGGGGCTTCGAATGGGAATAGCTCTTCCTGAATTTTTGCTGAATATTGATGGAGCATCCGGTGGAGTACTTTTGCTTGGAATAGTTGGGATTTGCATACTTCTGCCTTTGTTGGTGGCAGTAGTTTATCTTTCAAGATCATCCAAATATACTGGGAATTATGTCATGCACCAAACATTATCAGCCTACTATCTCCTTATGAAGCCTTCATTGGCTCCAAGGTTTGAATTCTTTGCTGATGATTATTCATAGTATATGTGACACTTTGCTTAATTTGAACTATGATATCCTTTCCTACTATCAGTTTGAAATCTAGTTAGTTATTCTTGTTACAAAAAAACCTGCAAGGGTTAGTCTTTCTTCTGGCACTGCTTTCTGACAAGTGTACCCATTTTAGTAATTTCCTGGGCCTTAAAAAGAGTACCTGGATTTTGGTCTTCTTCCTTTTATCCTGAATACCTGTAGATTTAATAAAGCTACAAGGGTAAAAGTGAGCAGCTGTGCTCTGGTCGGAAGTTTCAATGAAAGTTCTATTGTGTCTTTTTTAAATATTAGTCCATTTGTCCACCACATTGATGCTAGAGTGAAAGAAGATGGGCCTATGTATGGGGAAAATGCATTTTCTAGAGTATTTGAGATAATTAAGCGAGCAAAGTCATACTTGATTTTTAGAAGGAGAATGGATTCTAGATATCCAAGGCCAACTAGGCTAAATTCTATGCCTCCAAGGACATCTTACAAAAAAAAGCCAGACGGTTCATGGTCTCAGATCAAAATTGTGTTCAAATGTCATATGATCTTACAATTGTCTGTATCACTAATAAATAAGAGTACGAAAATAAAGTTTTGATGAAAGTAAAGTGGCAACACAATTTCAGGATTTGCACTCTAGTTTCTTGCTCTATCATGGAGCCAACAGAAGTATAATGTTTCTTTTTTCTTTATCCTTCATATTTTACATAATAAATGTAAAGTTTTATCAAGGTAAAGTGTCTAGGCATTAGAATATGAAGGTTGTAGTGAATTTAATAAAGCTTATTTTGAGGATAACAACATGCTCATCAAATTATTCACTAAATCTGCTGAATACCTGCAACATGCTTGATATTACTACAATATAATTGCATATAACTAAGCTTATTTAAATGATGACAGCAAGGTCATGGAAGTTTTCATCAAAGCTGCTGAATATATGGAAATTCCAGTGCGTAGGAGTGATGGTGAACCTCTTCAGAAACTTTTTATGCTTGTTCGCAGTGAGTTGAATCTTGATTTAAAAAACATTAAACAAGAGCAAGCAAAATTTTGGAAGCAGCATCCATCTTTAGTCAAGGTAAATGGCAAATATTTGTCAAGCTATGTGGATCATGGGATGTGGTAGTTTAAATTGTAACTTTGTGAAACTTATGTGGCATTCAGACCGAATTGTTAATTCTGGCCCAATTGACTCGTGAGTCGGCAGTTTTATCTCCAGCTTTGCAGGGTGACTTCAAACGCGTGCTAGAACTAGCACCTCGTCTTCTTGAAGAATTGATGAAGGTTATTTGCTTTTGAAGGATGTGCCTTCCTTTGTTACACAAATCAAAAGATTTTTGTATGCTCTTTTGAGGAAAGATGCATGATCTTATTCTTCTCACTTTCATATAGATGGCTGTTTTACCTCGAAATGCTCAAGGACATGGTTGGCTGCGGCCTGCAATTGGTGTTGTGGAGCTATTACAGAATATTGTTCAGGTGGGACTATGTGAAAAGTTTTTGACTTACTCAATTTCTTCAAAATTAACAAGATGATACTGTTGTATTTGTTGTAATGTTTCTGTATATCTACTTGGAATAGCATAGTGAAGCTGCTTGGTTATTTCATAGAAGAATTCTTGACTTTTTGCAAGTAATAATATAAGTAAGCAATAGTCCATTTCCTCTACAGGATGATTTTAGGTGATAGGTGTTGATAAGATGAAAATAATCATGCAACCATATAGAATCAAAGTTGAATTTTTTTGTTGTAGAATATGGCTATGGTGGTATATCACTCGTAGTTTTCTTTTTACATGACATCTTTCCAATGATCCGGATAGGTGTCAACTAGTGATGTTCAATCTTTATTAATCTTTTTCTTTTTTGAGGGTTGCTGAAGGGCGGGCATCCACCAAGTTTAAAAGCCTGCCAATTTGTTTTCCTATGAACTTCATATCATTGATTTAAATGGGATAGAAAATCAATTTTGATAATGTCCTGGCCACGAACCCCAAGTATACCTTGCATATGGTCTACATGATGATTTTGATTATAACCCATGCACTTTGTAATTTTTTGCTGTTGATGTAGATTTTTTTTTGTGTCCAAATGATCCTTTATACTTTATTACGGGAATTATATTTGACCGTCTTCCTACGGGAGGTGATGAAATGATTTTTTGGGAGCCATAACTTTGTCATCTGAATAAATGAATTTGATGGTTTGTAATATCTCTTTACAGGCTGTTCCCCTCAGCGCCCGAAAAGCATCTGGAGGATTTACAGAAGGCATTGCTCCCTTTTTGCAGTTGCCACATTTTAGTGAAGCTGTAGTAAAAAAAATTGCTCGCAAGGTATTAGTCAATTATTTATCATGCAATTTTGACAGGGCCAAACGGAGTTACGTTTATTTTTTTTCTGATTGTCAATTTTTTGCTGTTTTTTTTTCACAGTAGTTTAAAATGATTTACACCACATCTTTCATAAAATGCTCCTGCAGAAGATACGCTGTTTCCAGGATCTACGAGATATGGCTCCCCAAGAGCGAGCCATGTTACTTTCTCAAACAGCTGGATTCTCTGATCCTGAAATAAATGACGTTGAGATGGTGCTTCAAATGATGCCATCTATAAAGACAGAGATAATATGTGAAACTGAGGGTGAGGAAGGCATACAAGAAGGTGATATTGTTACAGTGCATGCTTGGATTAATCTCAGCCGTGGTAATGGCCCAACTAAAGCCCTACCCCATACTCCTCACTACCCATTCCACAAGGAAGAGAATTTTTGGTTGTTGCTTGCTGATTCCGTCTCCAATGATGTCTGGATGTCCCAACGAGTGAACTTCATGGATGAAACAAATGCCATTGCTGCCACATCCAAGGCAATTGAGGAAGCCAAAGAGGGTTCCGGTGCTAGTGTTAAAGAGATAAAGGTTGCTGTGAGAGAAGCAGTGGACAAAGTGAGGAATGGATGGAGGTTAATTGTTGGGAAATGCCAGGCCCCGGCTGAGGGAAACTATAACTTGACCTGCTATTGTCTCTGTGATGCTTGGATTGGTTGTGACAGTCGAGCAACGATGAAAATAAAGGTTCTCAAACGAAGCCGCGCAGGAACCAGGGGCTCTATGACTGCTGAAGAGCCCTCGATGGAGGACAGGATTGAGGAAGAAGAAGCGTTGGAAGACGAATATGACGATGACTACGAGAGCGAATACAGCGAAGACGAAGATGATGAAGATAACAAAAACAAGAAGGTAGCAAACGGCATTGCCTCGGAAGACAAAGGCAGTAGCGGATCCAGTAGCGAGGGTTCTGATACTGAATGAGAAAATGATACTTGCATTTTTTGTTAGAAATACTGTTCTTCAACTTTTCTGGTTGTGCATTAGCTCTCTGGCGGAACTAATTTGGTCTTCTCCACCCCTTGAAATCCGTATTCTATTGAATTTTCTATGTGAAACAAAATCAAAAAGTGAAGAAACTTCACATTTACGAAGTATTAACGCTTCCTTTGCCGTGAAGTACTCCTCTCAAAAATCTTCGAATGGTCATCTCCTGTAATAGAGAGCTTTATTGTACATGTGTCACTGCTTATATGGAATGAGTTACGAGAATAATTAGTATCAGCAACATTTGATGTTTTTGTGTAAGATACATTTAATGTGAGCCTTTTGGAAGCGTAACTGTGTCTGAATAGAAAAAAATTATAGCCTTGTGATCCATATGAATGGCTAGAGTTACATGTTTGATTAAATGTACATGTTGCTGATATTGTTATATACCGTTGGTAATATTAATCTTTCTCTTAAGGTATGGCTCTTAAGAGTATTTTTTTGTCTCACCCCGAAAAGTTGGATTTCAATCGGTTTAAATCTAAATTAATTTGGATCATTTTTCTCTAATCTAAGAGCACAATTTTTTATGAGTGTTAAATTTTAGTTCCAAACCTATCAAAATCAAAACCAAACCCAATAATGAATACTCTAATATTTATATTTTCCGTTGATTATTATGAAATTATATTATTATTTTATGGTAATTTTTGACATGTTTAATATGATTCTGTTTAGAGGAATTTTCTATATAATTATATTCTCTTTTGCTTGATATAATTTTGATTAGATAATTTTTTTATCTCGATCAATGTATGTGCATTGCTGGTCTCAAACAAGAGTAAAAGAGGAAGGTTGACATCAGCTAAACAACAAATCATCTAAAATTTATCATTTATAATTACACAAATGTTATTTTATGATTTATGCCTCTAATATTCTTTTAGGTATAGGTGAAAGAAGAATAAAAATTTAAAATTAAAATTTGAATTACTTATAATAAAATATTGTTATTGAATTATTGATTTCAGTTTGATTATCAACTTAATTATATAAAGTGCCAACTATTGCAAAAACAATTTATTTTTAAATGACGTATAATATTTTTCTTTTGTATACGAACTTTTGTAAAAAAAACTATCTCTTTATACATCGGCTCATTTTATTTAAAGTTATTTGCAACTATACTGTAAAAATTAAATATTATAGATAATATTATTTTTTTATTATCCGGGTTCGCACGTAATTTGGTTGGTTCATTAATAAAAAAATAAAAAATAAAACCCACCAAATGCGCTACTCCATCTCAATTCCCAGCAGTATCGCGCCGCCGACGGTTTTTGAATCGATGAGCATTAGCGCTTGATGGAAGAATCCCCTTCCCACCCACCACCCCCTGCCCCTGAAGAGCAAGATGATTGGGGTGGGTATAGCTTCCCTGATTGTGTGTGGGTGGGCGTTTTGTTTTGTTTTGTTTTGTTTTGTTTTTTTTTCTGAAAAAAAAAAATTCCTAACCTCATTGTGGAGTTGAATGTAGTTGTTTCTTTTTTCCTTTGAAGTGAAGAGTATTTATATTATTTGACCATTTTTCAAAACTTTTGCAATTATAATAGAGTTGTGACATGAATTAAAAGATGTACATGAAAATTTTGATTACTGGGTTAGGGGATATTATTTGTGTGGTTGTTAAAGTTGTGGATTGCACTCTTACTTCTAACAAATTTTATATTAGGGTTTAGCAACGGATGTTTATGACCGTTAATCCGGCCATCGGCGGAGTGGAATTTGCATTTAAATTCCTTTTGGTTGCCATGAGCAAGATGTGAGTTGTTGTTGATGAAGAGTATGCAAATATGAATTAATTGTGATGTAAAATCTCTTCTTACCTTAAAATATTCTAAGAATGGATGTATTTTTAGTGAAAGATTGATGCCATTTATACATTCCTAACAAATTTTATATTAGGGTTTAGCAATGGATGTTTATGACCGTTAATCCAGCCATTGGCGGAGTGGAATTTGCATTTAAATTCCTTTTGGTTGACATGAGCAAGATGTGAGCTATTGTTTATAAAGAGTATGCAAATATGAATTAAGTGCGATGTAAAATCTCTTCTTACCTTAAAATATTCTAAAAATGGATGAATTTTTAGTGGAGGATTGATGCTTGTTCCGTGAATTGCCATTTATAGATTTATAGATTTTTTCTTTTCTTTCATGCTGATTAAACAGAGCCTAGATGCATATTTCGTCGAAAGTGAAAATGCTTGTCAGATATCTGGCAACTGGGAAGAGGTTCAGAAACAACCTTATCTCTTTATTTTTTATTTACCCAAACTTGTAATGGCTATCCTTAGTGAAGTTCATGGGGTTAGTGGCCTTAAAGTTTTACTGAAAAAGAAAAATCCCATTTAAATTTTGTATGCGAACCAGATTAAAAGCCATCTTTCTTTGTCTGGCTTTAGCTGCAATGGCTTTTCTTCTTGTTGCATAGGATGCATGAACAGTGTTTATTGTCTTGTAAATTGCATAAATTCTTTTCTCTCACTCATCTTCTGTGCTTATAATTTGCAAATGAATGACATATTTCAAGTGCAATTGATTGTCAATTAAAGGTAATGGATATATTTATTTTTCCTTGTAAAAATATAAAACAAGAGAAGGGTGTTTGGGACAATTAGCTCTGATTGGCATGGGACACCTTTTGATGTTATTTTCTTTCCCAGATACTGATGGATTTGTGATTCCGAGCTTGTCAATTGGAGAGCCCAACCAAAGTATGTCTGATATATCAAACATTACTGCCGCTAAGCGTATTGAAAAGGTGAATTCTTGGAGTTTTCTTAAAATGGTCTATTATACATTATTTTTTCGTGATCCGAACAAATAACTATTTCATGTCACTATATAAAAATAAGCCGAAACAAATTTTGCAATTTCCAGCTTTTTGATGAAATAGGACAATATGTATCTTCTTCATGCAACCTTTTTTGTTTTCTCATGGCTGCTGTCATATATCAGGAGATGTGTACTAGATCATGTTCAATTTCATTTTTCCATTTCACTTTATGTGTCAGAAAGGCATACAGTATAAGATCTCTGCCGCTATGTTTTTTTCATAGTTCTCTGCCATGATTTCCGCTTTTTGAAGAGCCATTCAGTTTACCAACTAAGATCAACGACGGATATGTTTTCTTTTCTCATCCTATTTGATCTTGTGTTCCTAGATTGAGGAAAATATATACTTGGGACCCCATGGTGCGCCTCCATCTCAAGCACGACAGCAAGATTTAAGACAGAGTCGGAAGCAGCAATTTAAGAGCAAGCTAAGGGAAGCAGACAAGAAGACTGCAGCCTCTACTGGGTGGGAAAATAAGGTTGATAACATCAGAGAGCTAGTGGGGAGTAAAGCAAATAGTTTGTCAAGCATGTCCAAGAGTTCTCGTGATTGGCTGGACCCTCATTGCCATGAATCTCAATTTGAGAAGTGTACACGCCGATTGGAATGAACAAATTTACCTAGTCAGGTGCATAGAATTTCACAGAGTTTTTCATGTTCTGCGTGAAGTTTGGGGGAAAACCATTTGGGGAAGGTTATGACAATAATTACCGAGTGTTTTTCGGCTTCTGTTAACAGTTAGAGACTCTTGAAAATGTTATCTTAGTAGCTGATAAGCTTATTATGCCTATGTAGAATGAGAATTGGTGATACTTGTTCTGCCCTAGCATTTGGGGTTGCTGATTCTTGCAAGAGTGTCAAAGATAAGGTTGGGAGTTTATGTTTTGCCAATGAACTTTGAGATATGAATTTGGAAGGAGTCATTGAAAAGATTTGTGCATAGAAACTTTTTTCACAAGAACCTCCATGAACACCAAGGTACATCTCTAGCTTCTAAATTCCTACAATTCATGTATTCTTTTGAGGATCCCAGGCCAAGCCTAAAAGGGACCCCTTTGATCTGCCGGCGGTGAGTGACTGTAGTAGGGCAGTTGCCCATCGCCGGTCGCAGCACTTGGCCACAAGCCACAGGTATTGCACGGCCTCGCCGGGTGTGAGCCCGTCCATGAAAAACTCTATCAGATTGTTGTGTGTGCTCTGCATCACTTCCTCCAAGCACCTCCCCAGTACCTCTTCCTGCTCCTCCCCCTCATCTCTGCCGCCTCCAGCAATGGCAGCAGCTCCTGCTCCTCCTCCTCAAAGTGTGCCTCGCATCTTTTCTGCTTGTAAAACACATTGGCATCAATTGCCCATTAGCGTTTGTTGCTGACTCATGATATCAAACAAGGACAGAGTGGTACAAATCAAAACCTGCAGAACTTTGAGGCGCGAAGCAATGCTGGCCATGGCTTCCTGGGATGCAGGTGTGCACGGGTCGAGTACTCCGATCGATTTGATGTCTTCCTTGATGCCATTCATGAGTGGAAGCTCTCTTGCATGCTCCTCGCGAGCTTTCGAACACAGACCTGCACCATCAAACTAGCTACTTCAACACATCAATTATTTCGTCATCATCGCTTGTTTGGGATCAAAACTGTCATTTGTAATCACAAAAATCATAATATTACACCTTTTCGATGTCTCATAGAAGAAGAAGAAGAAAAAAAGAAGAATTCCTTGATCAATGAAAGTTTCGATCATCTGGGTCACCTCGATCGGCCATGTCGATAACGGGGAAGATGAGCCGCTCCTCAGCCTGGGCGTGCTCCATCATTAGCTCGTGCAGCTGCGCATAGCGCCGCTCGAACTTGCGCATCTCCATCCTAGGGGTAGTCCCCGCCGCCGCCGGCCGCTTCGCATCCGACCCCACCGCAGCCAGCTCCTCCGCCCACTTCACCATCCTCTCCAGCTGCCGGCGCATGCTCCGGTGCTGCAACGCCGCCGCCTTCTCCACCGCCGGCCGCACCGGCCCCTCCGAATCGAGCAGCGGTGGGTCGGGGTACTTCCCGTCCACATACCGCAGTATCATTTCATGGGGTCCGGAGACGGTCTCTAGCCCGCACTCGAGGACGGCGGACCTTGCTCCTGCCGCCGCCGCCACGGACGCATGGGAAGGGAAGAATTGGAAGGAGATGGGCTTGTAAGAGAGCGAAATTCGAAGCCAAAATGCCCATGGACACGAAGCCGGCGCATAGAGCCGGTAGACGGGACGGCAGTGATCGACGTCGATCGACGGCGGCGTTGCAATTCCACCCTTCCGGGCAGATTTCTTGCCTTGCTTCCCACTGCAGTTTCCCATTGCTTTCTGGGTAAGATCTCAGAGCCTTTCTCAATCAAGAAAATGATGGTGACAATGCTTCCAAGGGAAGAAAGGTAAGTAGGAGAGTTTGTAAAGTGAGAGCTTTAGTATTATCAGTGCATGCATTAGAGCAATATTAGGAATGGGTTTGCATGTGTGTGGGTGATGTTTGCATGGAGATGAGGGTTGGAAATTTGGAATTAGCGGGGGTGGGTGGAGAAAGGTAGGGATTGTTAGTGCCGGCCATGAATGAATATTAAGTAAGAGTTTCACAGTGGCCGGCATGAGAATTTTTTGGAGGGGTTGTCGATCGTGTGAGGTTTTCGGAATCATCGAAGACACGCCTTGGGGGAGGCTGTTTTGAGTTAGCTGCGTTGAAAGAGATTTGATTGGCTCCATTCTTGTATACATGATGATGACGATGATTTTTAACATTATTTGTCATAAGTAAGGCATGATTTATAAATTATAAATGATTGGTTGTAATTTCCAATAAAATGGGGATGATGTCTAATTTTTATACAATCATGTATTGTAGGGAATATTTTTTTCCATATTATATATATGATCGAAAAAAGGAAATTTTTAAATAGTCAAAAGACACTATAAATTTATATTTTTTAGTATATTTTTCACATGAAAAATTTTTTCAATGAATTTTTTTTGGCAAAATCTCCATGAAATTATAGATAAATGTTTTTGCTATCGATTGCCCACACATTTATGGAGGTAGAAGGAAATTATTGTGTCGAAAGGACTAAAGGTATTCACAAAAGGGTAAAGAGAAATTCAATTCAGGTGACTTAAAATTACTTGTCTATATTTTTTTAATATAATTTTACATAAAATTATATTTAAAAATCAAATAGTACATTTATGAATAATTTAGATGGTTCAAATCATAAATATATCATTACATTATCTTGTAAAAATTCATTATATATTAATTACTATATTTATTATTTAAGCTTATATAAGACTATCACAAAGACTGTCATCATGCAACCCTTTACATACTAATATGTTCCCTCTACATTGTGCGGATAGTGAGAAATACACTCTCATAAATGATATTTTCAAGGGATGTCTTTGATAATTCATAAAGATTTAGAGGTGGCTATGGAAGTTACACTTAATATTGTTGCCTTTCATGGAAACACCTATCAAAAACATCCCTCAGAAATATCATTAGCCTATTTTTAATATTTGATTTTTATTTATAATGAAATATATTTTTAAATAAAATAAAATATTATACAAATATGCAAATATTTACAATATTTTATTTTCCCCGAGCGCAATATTTTGTGTTTTTTTTAAATCATTATTTGAACCTTTTAATAAAATTAAGATAATATAGATAAATATGTAAAAAGTTAAATACATCACATTAATAAAATAGAAGAGTAGTTACAAAATCTGGAATGAAAAATAGAAAATTAAGCAATTTTTTTTAAAAAAGATTGGTAATTTTGAGAATATAGATTTCAAAAATAAATTAAAAATTAAAAAGAAAAGGATGAAAACTCTAAAACAATAATTTTGCATAATTATAATCAAAGAAATTGTAAATAAAATTTTTTCAATAAAAAATCTATAATAATATGAAGAATAAGAGGAAGAAAAGTGAATAGTCTTTTATATTAATATGTAGAATATTGTAGATTTTGGTGTGGATATGTGTGTGGGGGGGGGGGGGGGGGGGGGGGTAATCGAAGGGGAGAAAGTAAAAAGAAGAGATAGTTTTAAACAAATTCATAAATTAATTTACTTATAAATTGAGGGAAAAAAATGTCTTGTTCGAATAATAATTGAAGCGTTAATGTGACCCTCAACGTTCTTCTTTGTATTTTACAACTTTTCTTTAACTTTTTACATAAAGTGAAAGAAAATTTAAAAATAAAATTTAAAAGAAAAGTGGAGGATAAATTACTAGAGAGGTGTGGGAAATGGAGAGGGGAGAGAGAGAGAGAGAGAGATTGGGGGGGGGGGTGGGGTGGGAGGGGGGTGATAAAAGAGTTAAAAGGGGGCGGGATTATAACTTTTTCGTACATGTTCTTATGTCGTTCGACCTTAGAATGGTAAAAGAACGATAAACGGTTGACGTAGTAATTGAGTCTTTTTAAGGGTTTAAAATTTAAAGTTTAGGATTTATAGTTTAGGGTTTAAAATTTAAAATTTAAAGTTAAGATGTGATTATTTAGAGGCAATCAACCATCCTATCAATAAACAGAAACACAAAGGTTAGTACTACACCAAGATTTTATCGAGCTCACCCGTTGGTGTGTCGGCCTACATTTATTGGAGACATTGCTCTAGACAATCCAATGTTGGGAAAGAGTTACAAAAAGTTGTCATTTTTCTAATTGTACAAGAATTTTCTTACAAATTGTACAAAAATCAAAATCATAAATGAAACTTTGATGAATAAAGTATTTGCTTTAGCCTTCACTCTTTTCATTATTTAACCCTCCTAGTCTCTAAGCTTAGGATATGGAATCACACAATAAGAATTAGGGGTTTTTATCAAATTTACCACCCCTCTCTCCATCAAAAGTCCTCCTACTTATATACTACTTCGTATATAAAAAAGGTGTGGAGATTTTTTCCCCTTTTTTCTTTCTCTCCTTAAATCACTCAATGTTAAATAACCGAGCGAGCTGAGCTAAGCTTGTACTCAAGCTTAATTTGAATAGCTTGAAGTTCGTTTAAACTCGACTCAAAAGCGAATGAGTTTTGAATATATATGCTCGAAATCAACTCAAATATTTTTTATGTTGTTCGAGCTCAAATATACTTAAACTGTTTAATTTTAACGAGCTCAATACTAGCTCGTTCAAGAGCTCGAAACCAAATTATTAATAATGGAAGGCATATCTAACAAAAAATGATATTAAATAATTTTAGAGAGCTCGATAATAGCTCGTTTGAACACTCAACCTTCAGTCCAACCCTCTCCCAACTGAGCTATGAACCTACTTTGTTATTTTATTATATATAAATAAATATAACTAGTTATGTATCATAACTACCTTTAAATTTTCAAGAATTATCAAAAAGCTTGTTGAGAATTATCATTACCTATATTTAAATGATGAGAATAGTAATTTTAACGACCTACCCAAAAATACAAGCTGACCACTACTAAAAATGGATAAATAAATGACAAAAGAGGCAAATATAACATGAAAAAATAATATCTATGTAAAGCAATCAAGCTTTCCTACTTATTCAATATGATTAAATGGAAATTAGATCATTTGGCTAATCCAAAAGCAAAATATACCAAAGTAAAAAACTAGCACAAGTCCCCTAAGAATGATCTAATTGTCCATGCATAACTCAATCAAAATAAAGAAAGTCCACAAATCTAATATGATTTTAGTCCTCGTTAGCAAAGTTGCAAAGTCCACAAATCTAATATGATTATGGTCCTCGTTAGCAAAGTTGCAACTCACAGTCAAATCCCCTTCTCAACCACCCATACAAAGATGCCCAGCTGCGAATACAATGTTGCGTTAGTGCTAAAATTACTAAGTTACATAATAAAAATGAAAATAAGGTAATACTCATCAATTTTTTTGTCATTTTCATTATCTTGATATGTGAGTGTATGTTGAGCTCTCTACCTTCATGAGTGGCCTCCCCTTCAAGCTACTCTCCTATATATGTAGATATATGCAACAGGCCTAATCCATGGTTATCAATATTACCCAAACCCACCTTCTCGGTATCACAAGTATGTAATGGGTCCTTTGACACCCCTTTTTGTATGAGGTAGATCAATTCAATTTCATTATGAATCTTTTCATATCTTGTGTCAGGCTAGGTTAACTCCTTAACCACTCTTCTACGCTTAACGCATATAAGTTGAGTTTTAACCTAGACCGACCAAGACCACAATTGAGTACTATAAATTTACAATCATTATACTAACATGGAAAGTATACCAGACAAGAGATGGAGAAGAGATGATGGAACGATGTCTATGGTGGAAAGGAGGAGAGAAAGAAGAAGAGGTGATAGCAAGGAAGGACTTGCCCAACACTAGGTTTTTACCACAAATAGCGCCCAATGCCCTGAACCCTGAGAGGTCTAATCCTCCAATGTCCCAACCTTCTCATCCTTATCCAGACTAAGTCCACGTGGAAATTCAAAGTCATGAAAACCTCAACTGATCTGATTCTTATATAGATAGATACATTATGTCATTATAGAGATCGCCTCGGAAGCCTCAGACTTGCTATCGCTAGGATGATAGGAATTGTCACTAGAAATTTGAAATTTTTAACCATTAAATAAGGGAAAACTATAGTTCTACTTAATAGCTAAAGTAACCACACAAACACTCAAAGAAAAGCTCAATAATCTGTTTCCATTTGTTTCGGACCATTACAGTTCAAGTAAATGAGGATATCCTCTTCTCATATCTTCTTCAATTTCCAACGTATATTCTTCTATATCATGATTGTCTCACAAGACTTTTACAAGAGATATTGCCTTTCTCCTCAAGACCTTTACTTTTTACCTAAAATCTTCACTAATTTTTCTACATACCAAACATCATATTGAATCTTCAAGTTTGTGAAATTTTGAATAATATGACCTTCAACCTGTACATATTTCTTCAAAATAGATACACATAACACATGTACATACCCAAGAGGTATGACATCAAAGCTAAGTGATAACCAAAACTCCTACTTTCTCAAGTATCTCAAATGGTCTGATGTATCGTAGTTTGATTTTGCTTGAAGTCTTGAATCGCTCCACACCTTTGGTTAGAGAAACCTTTAATTACACCGACTCCCAAACTTTGAATTCAATATCCTTCTTCCGCTATCCGCATAGCTCTTCTAACATTCTTGGGTTGCCTTCATTTTAACTTGGATCAATTTCACCTTCTCAGTTGCCTCCCTCCTTGATCATCTATGGTCCTATTGTCACAACTTTCGATGACATTAGACAACAGGAAGGCGACCTACATGGTCTCCCATATAATGCTTCTAAAGGCGCCACCCTATGCTAGCTTGGTAAGAGTTATTGTATGCAAACTCTACCAAAGGAAGACGCCGCTCCCAATCCTCACCCAATCAAGTATGCAGGCTCACAGTAGGTCCTCTAGGGTTTGGATGGTGCACTCACTCTTGCTATCAGTCTGATGATGGTATGCGGGGCTAAGTTAGATCTTTGTCTCCATGGATTTTTGAAATGTGTCCCAAAAATACGATGTGAAAATTGGTTTTCTATCAAACACAATCTTCTTTGGGATGTCGTGCACCCTTGCAATGTTATCAATGTATAATCAAGCTAGGTACTTTGTTGTTCAGGTTGCCTTTGGTGGAATGACGTGTGCAAATTTGGTCAATCTATCCACCACCGGCTAGATTGAGTCATGCTTCCTCTGAGTTCTGGGAAGGCTTGTGACAAAATCATACGTCATGCACTCTCATTTCCACACAGGTATGCCCAACTATTTCAATAACCTTCCTATTAGTTGGTGTTGTGCTTTCAAAAATTGGAAAGTTTGGCATTTTGAAATGAAATCTACCACATCTTTCTTCATCCCAATCCACCAATACACCCTCTTCAAGTTTTGGTACATCTTTGTTACTCTCGAATGGATGGATAATCTTGACCGGTGTGCTTCCTTCAGAGTTCCTTATCAAGGCATCATCTTCGGTCACACATAGCCCCCTTCTGAATCTCATCACACCGTCAAAATCTACCACAATGTCAGAAGACTTTTCGATGAACTCCATAAGCTCCTCATATTTCAACTGTCCTAGTTTTACTTGGTCCACCAAGTCATTGAAAATGGCAAGGTTCTCAAGCAAACCACTTAGTTTTATGTGGATTTATAGCAACTACCTTTGCCAATGTGGCCCATAGTCGTGCAAGTTGCTAGCCTTTTCCAGGTTGATACAATAATTGAAATCATAGTTTTTCAAATATTTAACTCCACCACCTCTCTCTCAAGTTAAGATCATTTTGAGTAAAAATAAACTTTAAACTTTTATAATCCGTAAATATCTCACACCTCGCCCTCGAATAGGTAATGTATCCATAGCTTTAGCGCAAAGACCACAGCCGTTAACTCCAAGTTATGAGTAGTATAATTCTGCTCATGAATCTTCAACTACCTTGAAACATAGGCTACAACTTTTTAGTATAATTCTGCTCATGAATCTTCAACTACCTTGAAGCATAGGCTACAACTTTTTCATTCTGCATCAACACACGCCAAGATCCAATTTTGATGCGTCACTACAGACCATAAAATCATCATTCCCCCGTTTCGGAAGAAGTTAGTACAGGTGCAGTCGTCATACTCTTCTTTAAGGACTAAAAACTCTGTTCACACTAGTCGTTCCATAGGAACTTTATCGTTTCCTTGTCGTTTGGTCATAGGCAACACAACCAAGGAAAAGTCCTTAATGAACCTCCTATAATAGCCTATCAATCCAAGGAAACTTCTGATCTCGGTGACCATTTCTAGCTGTGGTTATTCAACCACGACTTGCACCTTAGCTAGATCCACCAAAATTCCTTCTTTAAAAATTATGTGCCCTAAGAAATTTACATCCTTTAACCAAAAGCCGCAATTAGAAAACTTAGCAAACAACCGGTGGTCTTTAAGAATTTGCAAGGCAATTCAGAGGTGATTAGTTTGCTCCTCCTCACAATATATCATCTACAAACACAATAATGAACTTATCCAAGTAAGGATGATTTATTGAGTTCATGAGTGACATAAAAGCAGTTGGGGCATTTGTCAATCCAAAGGGCATCACAAGAAACTAGTTATGTCCATATATTGTTCTGGAAGCCGTCTTTGAAATGTCAACATCCTTCACTCGCAACTAGTGATGCCTCAACCTCAACTCAATCTTAGAAAACACTTCGACTGATTTTAGCTAATCAAGCAAGCCGTTAATCCTTGATAAGGAATGTCGATTCTTGACTTTTACCTGATTAAGCTATCGATAATCTATACATAATCGAAGTGATCATTCTTCTTCTTCACAAAGAGAACCTATGCTACCCATGGTGAAATGCTGGGTTGAATGAATCCAGCTTGTAACAATTTTTCCAGTTGAGTTTTCAACTCCTTAATCTTGGCTGATGCCACCATGTATGGAGCCTTTGAGATCAGTGTCGTACTCGGCGTCAAGACTATCTCAAACTCCACTTCTCTCCTCGGAGGTAGTCCTAGAAGTTCTTCAGGGAAAACGTCAAAAAATCTACCACTACTGGAATCGTTGACAAGTTCTTGGGTTCTGACTCAAACTCGGCAAGGCTAGCCTCAAAGGCTTCACACTTTTCACCCAACAACTCGACTGCCTCACCGACAGACACTATACAGGATGATAGATTAATTAATGATCCTTGAAAGATAACTCCTATCTCACAATTACATAGCTTTTGTGCTACCCTCATATTCTCACAGTCAAGAAAGGCTTGGTTACTTAGCATCCAATCCATTTCTAACAATACATCATAGCCATCCAAGCCATGTATGATAAAACTCAACACATAGGCATTCCCCTAAATGTCTAAAGGTAAGTTAGTCATTGTCAATGTAATGACCTCCGAATCCCATGTTGCCACAGTAACTCTAAATGACTTGAATAAAGGAGATGTTTGGAATACTAAACTTTTGACTAATTGTAATGCAATGAAGGAATGTGTATACCCCAAATGAAAAAGGACATTTATTTTATTGCCTTTTATTAATATTGTACCTTTCACTATCCTTATTTCCTCGTCATCCTCGTCCACCTCCACAACATACAACTTGGTTGTCCCCTTATTTGCTGGAGAGCTAGGGGCAGGGTTGAGTTTGTTGACCGATGTCTTGGAGCGATCGGTCCATTTTGCTGCTTAGGTGGCAGCCAGCAATCCTTCTTCTTGTGACCCTCGTGTCTGTAGTTGAAACATTTTATCTGCTCTCGTAACCACCTAGCATGCATCCTCCCACAATTCTTGCATTTTTTATAAGGAGGCTTCGGCCACTTTCATTTGTCGTTTGCCCGTTGTGACTGACCAGACTACTTGGCAATCACAGTAGTATGGGCAGTGGCCTTAGGCTAAGCTACAGCTTTCCCTTGCTTCTAGGACTTATCATAATCCATCACTATCTCCTTTGTTGTAGCAGAATTGATCACCTCCATAATTGTATTTTGTGATGAAGTTACAATCTTGTGCCTCAACTGTAACACCTCAAATCCGGTTCATGCTCGTGAACCGAACCGGTATGTTACAGGCCCTGGTTAGGTCGGCTAACCCGAACCTAACTCATACGGATCCAATCTCGGCATCTTAAGATGATGATACAACTCTCAAAGCATGGATGGATGCACAAACCCTAACATGATACTACATGAATGACATGCAATTCAAACACACACCAATACAATTACGATCAAACTCAATGAAAATTCTAAAATAAAACGGACAGAATCTCCCCTAAAAGTGCAATTAGGGTCCACCCTGTCAAAACAATATATACCAATATATATGCATATATCAACAATTTTAATCACACATAATCTAATATACTATATATTCATTATAAAACTTGGGCCACACTTCTGCTGTGCACTCTGATCACATCTCACCTCTTGTCATCATGTCTTAGCTTTTCATCATGTCATAACATCATATTTTAATAACTAATCACGTCACATCATCATGTTTCAAGCATTTATTCACACCATATAATAATATCATAACACAATATAAACACTCAATTGACTGACATGTGTGCAAGCGACAACAATGCTCCTCCGTCCAAACTGGCTCCTCCAACTCGTAATTGTTACCTACATATAGTATAAAAACACGTCAGTAACAAGTGTTACTGGTCCGAAAAATAAAATAACTATAACAAGCTGGCTATGAGAGCAAACTCTCATATGAAAGAAAACATCATATACTCCACGTGAACACTCTGAAGGGCACTACTGAGGAGCCACTGGGCTGCAGACCCGGTAGCATCCCGAACTTACTGATCTGCTGCTGGTACTGTGCCGCTCTCGGCACTTCTTTTCAGTACTTCTCGTGAAACTTTATCCTAAGCCCTCTCCTTACCTCCATATTTCTCCTGGCCTTGAGCACGAAGGCCGAGTACTCTCAGGCAGTCGCCTTTAGTACCCTTTGAACCACAAGTCCGGACATGCGCTGTACTAAACAGTACCCGTTAACCTCCACGTTCTCCGGGTGTGAGGAACTCAAACGCGGAGTTGTCAGGATCCCTCGGGAATGGAACAGTCCGCTAGCACTAATCCAGAGCCCGCTTTGACTGTCACGGCATCCGCTCATGGTACGTGCAGTCGGTTTCTCCATCTCTCGTCTCACTGAAAACGCGAAAACTACATATATATAGGGCTGGGTAGGGATTTATATAATAGGCCCGAAGGCAACTTGTGGTGGATCTTGTTTTCGAAATCATCCTCGAGGGATCTCATCCTCGAGGGGTTATTAATCCGGAAATCTGTTCGGCTAGATGGCCCGAGTTAAGTGGGATCCAATAAAACGCCACTTAACCCGTCCTGCAAATGATAAGATAAACATACAATAGAAAGACGTAAAACAGAGTCGAGTCCTAAACGGACCTGGTAGAAGCTCCAAGCGTGTCATCGCGCCTAGGCGGCGAGCTCCTATTCCGTACCTACACATCAAAACTAAATACTAACGCCCGCTAACTAAATGATGCATCAAACTCAACACAATTAAACACAAAATCATCAACCGTCAAATAACCATAAATATGAAAATAACTCTAACTCATCCTATTCATGACAATTTTATTGTATTTTTCCTAAGTTACATCATACACGATTATCATGCTCAATTTACTTACTTCATTAGATCACTTAACCTCCATGCACTATCAATCACATCATGTAACTTATCACTTCATCACTTATCCTCCATGCACTATCAATCACATCATAAATCAACCCTAGCATGTTGTGCTAACAATCATCATCAATTTTAAATAACTCAAATCGGAGGTAATTATACCTCACGTAGTCGGCAATCGGCAACGGCTAGGGTTCCGTCACGCGTCTCGGAGCTCGAATTCGGCGCTCATCGGCGTCCGACGTTCGATCGGGCTCGACTGGGTGAGCCCTGCGGAAGATCCGGTGAATTCCGGCGAATTCAAGAAATTTTTCGATGGTTTTCGACGGTTTTCCAGCAGCTCCGGTGGTTTTCCGGCGATAGTCGCCGGCGGCGTCTACTGGCCGGAAAGTGGTCGTGTTGGGTACCCTTGGAACCGGCTCGGCGAGCCCGACACATCTACGAGGTCGACATGGCCAACGGAGGTGGCGGCTCGCCGAAAAATGCATAAAACAGAGCCGGCGGTGATGGGTGGCTAGATCCGGCCGGCCACGGCGGCGATGGCCTCCGTTCCGGTCGGGGAAGGTCGCTGGAGGGCTGAGGGTGCTGAGGCGACCGACCGATCGCGGCGGCGCTGGTCGCCGGCGGCGGAATCGATGACGGAAGCGCAACGCGGGCGCGGCGTCATGGCGTGGCTTCCTCGCATCGCGGCGGCCCGATAGGGGTTGGACTTGGTCGGGGCAGCACGGCGACATCATCGCGGGGCTAGGCGGCGACGATCGGCAGCCGGGCGAGTGGCGACGACGTGCACAGGGGCTGCGTCGGGCAAGGGTTTGGGGAAGAAAAGAAGGGTGCGGGGTGTGTGGTGGCAAAGTCGTAAATATTACTTGACTCGTCTCCGACTCGAGTCAAAAATAATATTTAAGTCGTAAAAAAATTCCCAAAAAATTTGGGAAAAATCCCATAAAATCAAACAACACCAAAAAATCATAATGATATGCTCTAGAACTATCAACCCACCCAAAATGCCCGTAACGCATCCTAACGCGGTAAACGGCCTAAAACTAATTCTACGATCCATTATATATCATAATAATAAAAAAATGAACTGCATACTCTCATATATTCTGATAACTCATTCTTTTCTGCTGTGTTCATGACGTTATCATCATATACTTGGGTACACATGACCCTCATGGCTCATACACGAGACCGGCGTCGGCTCAGTACACGTGTTCTGAAACTGACTCGACTCGAAAATAACGGTCGAACCGACCGGTTCTGAATATAAAACCCTGACTCGAATCGTGGGTTTTACAATCTTCCCTCCTTATAAAAATTTCGTCCTTGAAATTTTAACTCAAGGAGGTTCTGCTGAACTACTACCTGGAAGCTAGATACACACCAGTTGTATCCTCTACTCTTCGATAGTCATGTAAATCCTCACTGTAGCTGCGCCGTTATGGCGGGTTCTGCTTATGATCCTGTCAATATCAACATTCTATTTCTAAGCTGTTTGTGCCTGTTCTGACATGACCATCATCCTTCTCTTCTGTTCTGATCCCTACTGCTAACTCGGCGGAAAAACCCTAGGTCACCCCTAAGGGCCTATTGGGTTGGTCAAGCAGATACTCTAGAGTATCGCAAGGTTCTAATCTGAGCTATGTCTGGGAAAACTATGGCGAGGGTAAGACCTACCTGCTAGCATCTACCCATGTCCCTCTAATCCTCATCTATGTGGAAAGTCACCTACATGTACTCCCAGGAAACTCAATCCTAAGTCCTACAACCATCCTAAGGTGTGCTATAAGTCTCCTGTTAGGTACGAGTGTATAGGCTAATGAGCTGCACGGCTCACTGTCGCCAGTCTAGATCCAACTCTCAGGTGTCCCTGTATAAGGAACTGGACCGCTCACTGGGTCCTAGTTGACTCGGTCCTCAGTCAAATATCTCACTCTGTTCTATAAGAGAACAAGGATAGCTGCTATGACTCTACTGCATACTATGGCTCAGGTGACTATCTACACAACCACTAACTACTACTGAAGGGAGGCGAGAACACCTGTACATACACAGCGTGTCTCAAGAGTATGATGACATACTTTGCATGGGGCTGGAGAATCCGCATATGGTCTGTGACGTACTCTGGTCAATGTATACTCATCTCAATAATCTAGATAAACTAATGGTAACACTGACATATACAAAGGGGTGGGTGGAAATCCTCAAGTGGAAGCTCTACTCGGTCTGACATCTCTAGGTTATAGGGTAGGAGGCTGAGTCTCGTAGAAATATGGTCATACTGCTCAAGAACTCTCAATGGGTGCTACCTCATTCTCACATGTGGTGTTTGACGTCAAGTAAACGAGGGAATCCACTAGGTTAAGAAAAGCCTGCTACATATGTAACGACCCGGCCATTTGTCACAACATTGTGGACCTAGCTGGCCAGGTGTTACTCACAATTAAGCAAATATGACTAACATTTTTATTTAACAAAAACATATATAAAGATCCTACAGTCTTAGACCATTTCCCAGTAGCCACACTTATTTCTCAAATAAATAATAAAAGGAGTCCTCATATTTATTTTGCTCCATGCCCTGGTTGTCAATCACCTACTTTCGTATCTGCACACCTGCAGAGGCAATTCCGCGTTAGTGATTACAACACTAAGTAGTATAATAGATAAAATAAATCAAGTACATTCCACTATTTCCTTATGTTTATTTTAATATGCGGTGGAGCGATTCCGCTATACTCCAAAACGATGCGGAGGAGGTATCCGCTGTGATCCGCACACCCCGGCCGTAGCCCTTTTGTGGGGAGGCTACTACTACCGTCTCCAGTGCCAGTGCCTCATACACCCCGGCCGTAGCCTTTTTGTGGGGAAGCTATCACTGCACTCAGGTGATTGCTACGCCCCGTTTGTGGGGAATCTCTCACTACCAATTTTAGTGTCAGTGCCTCGCACACCCCGGCCGTAGCCTTTTTATGGGGAGGCTATCACTGCACTCCAGTGCCAGTCTCTTGCACACCCTGGCCCTAGCCTTTTTCTGGGGAGGCTATCACTGCACTCAGGTGATTGCTATGCCCCGTTTGTGGGGAAACTCTCACTACCAACTCTAGTATCAGTGCCTCACACACCTCGGCCGTAGCCTTTTTATGGGGCGGCTATCACTACACTCCAGTGCCAGTGCCTTGCACACCCCGGCTGTAGCCTTTTTATGGGGAGGTTATCACTGCACTCCAGTGCGATGGAGGAATCACTGTGCCTCACTCACCCCGGCCGTAGCCTTTTTATGGGGCGGCTATCATTACTCCAAAACAACGTCGATGCATTACACAATTTACGCACATAATACGACCCAGTGTCGGACTGAGTCAATTCTTTGACCCTGGTTGCACTTAGTGCATGGTGGTTGAATCTGGGCTCAGGCCGACCTAGGCTATCAACAAGGAAAATACAATGTTCTACCTATTATACGTACCTAACTTGTGATTTCGTCTGACTGTGACCCGTGAACCCTAATCTGAATGAGAGCATAAAATTATACATTAGTATAATTTTATTTTGCATGAACCTACATGCAACTTACATGACTAATATACTATAAATTTTAAATGATGTAATTAGTTCATGTTAGTCTTCATTTCTTATTAAATTTTCAGCAATTCTAATGATAATTAATTATTAATTATCATTATCCAAATCCTCATTATCTAATTGATAATTTAATTACTAACATGTCCATTTACAAAACAACTAAGCAACTGACAAGAACCCCATGCATAAGACGCCGGAGATCTAGCAACTTGGCAGGGTGTCTTCAACAAACCTTGCATGCAAGAATCCTAATGGAAACAAATAAGATGAGGGATGAAATACTCACACAGTAATGGGGAGGTCGCTTGGGATGGAGATGATGGATGAAATACTCCCTCCTCCTGCATATATATACACTTCAACGATTTCCTCCATTAAATTCTCATACCCCATCATCCATTGGTATTTCCTAAGTTCAACGACCCCTTCATTAAATTCTCACACCACATCATCCATTCATGAATACTATTCCCTCCATTAAATTCTCATACCTCATCATCCATTGATATTTCCTATGTTCAACGACCCCTTCATTAAATTCTCACACCCCATCATCAATTCATGAATAGGTATTTTCTAGGTGACCTTAAGTCAAACCATGACCGGTCGACTTGATAACCAACCATATCGGTTCATCAATATTTATTTCATAATATTTAGGTTCGAGTCTTGTAATAAAAATCATAGTTTTTACAATCTCCCAAACTTAGAAATATTTCGTCCCTGAAATATTATAACAGCAAGATGATAAGCATATGATTAATTATATCGGTATCTATGTTGTACTTTCTAGTGTTCTATGAAATATGAATAGGAGTTTTTTTCTCTTCTTTTTCCTAATTGAAATGATGAATGCAATGATAAAATGAATTTACATTTACATTGGCTTGGTGGTGTATATGCATTTTTATTTGCTGGTTTCTGATGATAGTATTTTTTATTTTTTATTTTTTGAGATTGAAATGTTGGATGTGTGATGAAATGAATTTAAATTTGAAGTGGTTTTGAGGTATAAAACTTTGAAATTTATATAATTATTTTATTGGACTACTTGTATGCACAAATAGGAAAGATTTTTGCTAATTTTACTCACAAAAATACAAAAATAATTATTAAATTTGGTTGAACCAACCATACCGCGTACCGGTAAAAAAACCTGGTACGATCACCAGTCCGGTTTTTAAAACATTGGTTCTTACTATTCTATCAACATTGCAAACCATGCTTCAATCCAAAAAAAGAGTAGATTGCACTGTCACTTTACTCAATCATAATTCCTCCGCCCATTTTTCTCCAATATTTTTTTTATTATGGGTGAAATTGCTTTTGTACTCTTGCAGCTGGCCATCTTAATTCACTAGTGAATGTTGGTTAGAGTTTGATAGAACGATTGTAGGAATTGGATTGAAACAATTGCCCAATTCAAAGCTTTGATTTGTTGCCTTTTTTGTTTTAATGTGCCTGTCAATTATTATTGTGTTATTGTTACCAGCATCTTCTTGCTATTAACTAGTAGTGCTTTTTTCTCCAAGTTTTTCAGGTGAAAGTGCTTGTGTGCTTCACTAGTGAGTGTTGGTTAGAGTTTAATAGAACGATTGGAGTAATTTGATTGCCACAGTTATCCAGTTTTAAAGGTGTGATTTGTTTCCTTTTTATATGTATGTGTATATGTGTCTCTGTGTGTGCTGTAGATTATTATTGTTATCAGCATCTTCTTTCTATTTGAATTTTTTATTTTTTATTTAACAATGTTGACCCCTGTTTATTGAAATTATGTGGATTCCTTGGTATGTAGACTGCTGGATCGTTGCTATGAGTTTGATTTCTCAAAACGTTCTACCTCGAAGGCTGCCTGGGGATGCTGAAACAGATGGTGATGACGGGTCACAACAGACTGAAGATTTGTTGGAAGAAAATCCTTTGTGGACGTTGTCAGGGAAAAAGAAGAGGAAACATGGCAAGGGAATGTTGGATGCTGAGAAAGAAAAGGAAATGAAAGCACGAGATGAAGTACAGAAGCTGGAGAACTTTTTATTTGGTTCTCTTTATTTGCCTATTAAATTCGGAAAAGAGGACAAAGATGGGAGGTAGTCAATGGTGGCTCATTTTATTTTGATTGGGCAAGTGATGAAGCAGGCAGTTTAATTTTAGATTACAAGGAATTTCAGGATGAGCAATGTGATGAGGAGGGAAGTGATAGGAAGGTTGCCTGGGTTGACGAGGAAGAAGAAAATTTGAGTATAGATATAGCAAAAGCCAATAGACTTAGAAAACTCAGGCGAGAGGCTGATGAAAGCGTGGTAACAGGTGCTGAGTATTCCTCAAGATTGCGTGCTCAGTTTGCAAAGCTGAACCCTGGAACAGAATGGGCTCAGCTTGGTGTGAAATCAGAAACGTCCATGGTAGATGATTCTGATGACGAGGAGGACAAAGCTGATACCGCTCATGAACTTGATGATATGGCAGAATACAATGATCTCCTTGCCAGTGATTCAGGTGTTATCTTACAGTATGGGTCTAAGCTGTTACCTGGAGCGCTTGAATATTCCAGGTTAGTCGATGCAAATGTGCAGGCGCATTCTAATGGGCCAATTACTTCAGTACAGTTTCATCGCAATGCAAAATTGCTTCTTGCTGCTGGCTTAGACTGGCGTCTGAGATTTTTTCAAATTGATGCAAAACGAAATCCAAAAATACAGATCATCTTTCTTGAGGATTGCCCAATCAGGAAAGCAGCTTTTTTACCGGATGGATCACAAGTTGTTGCTGGAGGAAGAAGAAAGTTCTTTTACTGCATGGATTTACTAAAAGCACAAGTTGATAAAATTGGACTCTTAGCTGGAAGAGAGGAGAAGAGCTTGGAAGTTTTTTAAATCTCCCTGACTCCAGTACCATTGCATTTGTGGGTAATGAGGGCTATATCCTGCTAGTTTCTACCAAAACAAAGGAGCTAATTGGTACTTTAAAAATGAACGGTACCATACGCTCATTGGCTTTTGCCAATAATGGTCAGCAGCTATTGAGCTCTGGTGGCGATGGACATATTTACCACTGGGACTTGAGAACAAGTAGGTGTTTTCATAAGGCTGTTGATGAAGGTTGCATTGAAGGATCTGCACTTTGCACCTCTCGTGACAATACATATTTTTGCAGCAGGTTCCAGTAGTGGGGTTGTCAATGTTTATAATAGGGATGAGTTCTTGGGTGGAAAGCAAAAACCACTTAAGACCATTGAGAACCTGGTTACAAAAATTGATGGCTTAACATTCAACCGTGATGCATAGATATTGGCCATCACTTCAAGTATGAAGAAGAACGGCTTAAAATTAGTACATGTTCCGTCATTTAGTGTGTTCTCAAACTGGACACCACAAAAATACTCGCTAAAATATCCCCGGTGTTTGGATTTTAGTCCTGGTGGTGGGTTCATGGCAGTAGGAAATGCTGCAGGTAAGGTTTACTTGTACAAATTGCACCACCATCAGCAATCGTAGGTGGTAAGGCTTGAAGCCATCAGTTTTGGATCTCTACTTTGCTTCTTTTTCGTGTTGTCTAATGTATTATTGTACTAATGAATGTTTTATTTATGTGGAAGTCTTAGTGTGATGGGAACTTCTTGGGTTGTGTTCTTATGCTTCCCAATTTCTGCAAGAAGAGAAATGAAGGTTTTTTCTTGACATGATGTGGATTAGGGCTAAAGCCAGATACCTTTGTCCTTGTTCTTGTCATATACATATGTTACGTTCTTTTTTCTTAGTAAGGTTAAATTTGAATATTAGTTTGTTGGAGACAATGCTTTGGGAAAGCACTACCGTATACCTAGTGGTGGCAAGGTGAACTTCTAATGTTAGTTTTGGTTGCACCTAAGAAAGTTCACTATGGTATTTTGTAAGGATAAAGAGCCATGGGTGTTGATAGCTCGATCAAAGTCAAATTCACTCAATGTTTTGTTTAATTTCATTTGAGTCAAAGTTTGATTTCTATTAAACATCGGTCTTATTTGACTCGAAGCTTTGTAATTTATATGTAATAATTTCCATGTTTTTGTATAATTATATACATTAAATATGAAAAAATAATAAACATAGGTATATCAAATTGATGGTTTTATATAATAATATAATACTTTTATTCTCATATAAACTATGTTATATATAAATGAATTGAAATTGAATTATTTAAATTTTAATAACTAATTATATGTCAAGTTATACAAACAAAGTATAATATATGAATGATACTAGAGTTTTTTAACGTTCAATTTAAAATCGATTCATCTCAAAACTTTTTAAGCACAACTCGAGCTCAAAGTAAACAATTCTACTTTCCAGGAACAAAGGGCAATGGAATATACCATTGTAGTAGCCGAAACTGCGGATTCCCCTACGACATTATAATACCTTGTAGTTGAACTCGACTTGACTCGTTCGATCGGTAGGGGAAAAGATGGGCCTTGTTGATTGAAAGGCCTAAAAACCTGTGTCTTATGGTCCTCAAAAGGCCCATGGGCCTGTGGCTTTTGACCTTGATTGGTGACATGGCCCATGTTGTCCACCGATTCATGGCTCATAAAGGCACGCCCCTCCCTCACAACTCTGTTCTCAAAATACCAATTCCCAACTACAGTTTTGAATTTGAAACTGCTACTTCACTTTTCCCAAGCCCCCATGCATTCCCTTTCCTGCAAAAGCAAGGACCTTTTGATGACACCAATACAATCTGATTCTGACCACACATGAATTCAAATTCTCATTTGTGATCATCCTTTCAATTAACACCATCTGTTGCCAGTGATTTCCACTTGGCCCTTCTGATTTTTCAGGGTAAGCTTGGATTCAGGTTATAATTGCACAGAATGTCTTCATGATGTCGAAATTGATCAGTAATCTCCAATAATGACAACAGTTATTTTCATACTGTTGCATAGTGCTAATCCCCAATAATGACTTTAATTCTCTTTCAACTGACTCATCAAGTGCAGGTCTAATTCAATTGAATTTTAGGTCATAGGAAGTTATCCAATTGGTTGATTAAAAAGAGCCCATTTTCTTTGATTTTAAAATTTTACTTATTTATGAGAAAGAACCAACTTTGAGGGTTCTTTTAACCCTCAAAGTAAAAACTAATCTTGAGCTCTGGTTAATGATGTATTTTTCTTAATCTTGTATCACCATCCCCCCATTGATTCGACAGTAGACAACATGTGAAAAGATGAAGAGAAAAATGACTTGGAAGCCAAGTATGGTAGTTGGACTACCGTAGTGGGCATCAAGCTACTGTAACAAAGCTCTCAATATTGCTTTGGATAATTTTTTTCTTGAAAAAAGAAATCCTTAATTCTTAACGACGTTCTTCCCAACTTTCACAGTTAAAAACAAGCACTCTCCATTAATCTGCTCATGTTTGCATCTGTTCTATTTCATTCAATCTGTTCAAGATCAAGGCTAATTGTCATGAAACAATCAACGTACAGATTGAAGTATTTGACATGCTCGCCTTTATCATTTTGTAAATGAAATTTTGTCACAAGTCGTGAGTCATGACGAGTCATGATTTACTTAGACTCCAACAACCCTATTTTTTTGTTTTGTAGAGAATGTCTAATCTGTAGGGCAGCTTACCTAACTTTACATTGAGTGCACCACTTTCATTCTTTGTTTTAGTATATCTTCCTTTATATATTCCCAGGCAAAGACTTCGATTTTTGGATTTATAATTTTCTACTTTAATTTTTTTAAATGAACAATAGTATAAAATGACATTATAAAATCAATGTAACAGGAGAATGAAAAAGACTTCGATTTTTTTATGCGGTTGATATGGCGGTTGATATGTTTTAAGTATGATCTTCGTCTAGGCATATTTCAAACTAGGAGATATTAAAAATGGGTTGGCTTGAAGAGTAAAAGTCACTTATACTTTCTCTTTTAACACAAAGTATCACTTACACCCCCTATTTTTGTTAAATAAACACTTATAATCCTCTCGTTAAAAAAATTACTTAACACTTTAGTAAGTGGTAAAATATTAATTAGGTGGTCGAAAGTTGATTGTGTTTTAACTTGATGATATAATAAATTCGGATACATCATCAAAATAAATATTTTAATATTATTTTTTTAACTTATTATTTTATTAATTAAATATAAATATAAAAACTCTAATATTAATGATAACAAGTGGTTAAATATTGTGATTTGCTAAAAACAACTTAATAATATGGCAAATTCGAACATGTCATCAAGAAAATATACTTTAATATTATATTTCTAAAAATAAAAATTAATTACATCCTTGATATGACTTAACTTGATTTTTTTATGACATATCTGAGTTTGTCATGTCATGAAGTTATTTTTATCATTATCAATATTTAAACACTTACTACCATTAATATTAGAGTTTACATATTGATATTTAATTAATAAATTATAAGTTAAGAAAATAATATTAAAATATTAATCTCTTAATGATGTGTTCGAGTTTGTCAGATTATCAAAGATTATCAAGTTAAAACATATTTTAATTTCAGCCATGTCCTAAATATCTCACCACTTACTAGCGGTGTTAGAAGTGATGGAGCATAAGATTTTTTAAAAAAAATAACGAGGTAAGTGATTATTTTTTAAAAGCAGTGGATGTAGATGATCATGTTTTTTTAAATAAAGAGGGTAAGTGATTATTTTTTAAAAACATGGGTGTAAGAGATCATTTTTTTAGTGAGGGTGTACGTAGTATTTTGTGCCAAAGGAGGGAGGTAAGTGATTTTTACTCTCCAAGTAAATCTTAATATTCTATCTTATCGTAGAGACCTTGTAAGGAGTTTCTAAAACTTCATACCATATTTAAATAATATAGGACTTGGATCTCAATTAAATATAGAGAAAATGTATTAAAGGTAAATGAATTTGGGATTGAATAACAAGGAAAAATAAAGTAGAGCTAGAGATGAAAACAATCTTAAGAATAAAAGGATGTGAATTGAACACCGGTTGCTTTACCCCCAAATTTATATTTAAGTTTGAGCTTGTGAACTTATCAACTTGAATTCAAATCTAATAAGAAATTTTAAATTAGAGCTCATAATTTTATCACCACTATTACCTTTTAGTTGAAACAATTTTATTATTTTTTATAATTATAACAAAAAATTTTCTAGAGATTTCATATAAAATTTCCTGTTACAACTACATGCCCCATAATATATTATAAATAGTGTACAATATTTATATAGATGAGCACCTGATGTGAACTAGGAAAAGCATAAACATGATTATATATCCATCTTGTTCTCCCTACATTAATGTCTTCAAAAGAACAAGTGAGCTATTGATTAACAACCATCTTCATTGTTCATGCATTTAATTTCTCATTTACTTGGGTAGTTCAACTATATTACTCTATGATTATTAGTTCCACCCAACAATGCTTATTTGACATAAAAAATATCATATGGGATGTGAATTTTTTATTCTTTGTGCACAAGTTTTGATGGATATTAAATATAATAATTTAAATTATTGAGGTGGGAAAAAAATGAATTTTAAGCAATAGTATAGCACCACTTCACATCAATTTTTTTTTATAAAAACACTTAAATTATAAATGTAATAAAAATAATAATTATAATTTTAAGATTAATGAGTTTATCTTCTTTTTCTTCCTTCTCGATTAGAGCTTAAATATGAATCTAGGGATACCAAAAAGGAGGGTCCACCTTGGTTTACTTGCAGTAGTATTAATTAGCTTTGAAAAGAAAGTATTAATTTATTATTAATCTATGATCTTTTCATGTGTTTTACCACATCAACTACCTTACCATATTTTTATTTTTTGGTCAAACTATGTAAAATTATATTAACATATACAATAATCTTCTTTAAAAATATATACTTTGAATTAAGACAAGTGAGCAAGTTAGGGCAAGCATAGTTGGAATTAAGTTGAGGTACTAATTAAACTTAATTAAAACTCATATTCAAATTAATTCGATTACCTATATACTAAATTTAAGCTTAAAGTTGGATGAAATGACTTTGAATTAAGCAAAATTTGACTCAATCCACCCGATCAATAGCCGTAGTCAGTGAGCTAAACCACTTCCCTCGACTATGTTCTAATCCTAAACAAAACTTATCATATTTATCCCCTCTTTTTAGCCCATTAGTTGGATACTATTTTAAAAATTTTGGGATGCAAGCTCCGATGCACTCATCGCATGTATACAAGTTAATCCACTCATTTAAAATAAATGATAAAATAAAAAGGAAAATATAATAAATAACCAAGTTTGAAACTATTCTTCTAAAAATAACTAAAATTTTAAAATTATATAACATATAGCCAAATCTTCAATTTTTATTTTACGTATAGTTAATTTATATATTTTAATTATAGTTGACTCATAATACTTACTTTATTGACATAAATACTTTTAATTTAACTTCAATTTTTTTAAACATATTTTCTTATATTTAAAATTATTTTATTCAAAATTAAAATACATTAAATAAAACAAAAGTTTTAATTTATAATATGGCAATTTCAAATTAAAATTTCAAGCACTAAAAATTTATATATTTTCTTTTCTTTTTATTTTTTACAATTTAATAGTCCAAAAGCCAACAAAAAATTACTTTGACTTTATACGTCATCAATAATATAATTTTAGAGTCTATTCATCATTTATTAGTCAATTTTTTTATTTTCATATAAGAGTTAGTAAATATTATAATTTTTATTAACTATCTATTTTATCTTAATAAAAAAATTTATTGGTATTTTTATTGTTGAATGAAAAATAAAGAGATTTAGTATTAATTGATATGAATGGTTTTAAAAATAGCTCTATTTGATATAATTTTAAAATTTTAATTACTTTTGAGAGAATAATTTGAACCTCTAAAAAAGTATCCAGAAGGGTTAATTTAGATATTTGTTCCCTATCGTGGTGGAAGCAAGGAACCATGACGTATATGTTTGGAATAAATTTTTTTTGATATTTTTCCTTAACAAAAGACATAAAAAACTAAAATAAAAAATTCAAATGTTATTTTTTTCGTCTATTTGCCTTCCTCTATCTTATTTTAAAATATTACAATATTATCACAAGCTATATTTCTTCCAATCCCATTCCAAGACAAGTTCTTACTGATCCCAACTACATATCTTAAAATGTTATTGATGTAAAAAGCAGACAAAGAATACCAACCCAAAAAACCATATCCTGAATACAATACAAAACCAGTCTTCAATGGTCCAACATTCTCTAATGTCTTCCTCTCCCCTCCATCATCCAAGCTATGCCTCTAACATTTGATCTCAGCAAAGAGTAGTGGTAGGAGAGTGACAAAGCCTTGACTCTTTACCAGTTCAAACAAACCAAGGTATGGAGGCCACCAGGCCAGGGCAGGCCATGGCCAGGCAAGCAAAAAGCTCACTTCATGATTCTCACGTCCCCCCACCCCCAAAATCCTTCCTTCAATCCAACTCCACACTCCCCACTGCCCACTTTTTTTTGTTTTTTTCTTTTTCAATATTTTCTTCTTCTTCTTCTTCTTTACCCATGACTGCCCAAGTCCTCCATTCCCCATCCCACCTCCCCACCTCCTCCCCTCCCACACCTCAACCTGCTGCGCAACAAGACTCGGAGCTCGAGCTGAGCTTGGGCTCCGACAAGGGTGGTGGTGGTGGTGGTGGGGGCAAGGAGGAGGAGGAGCAGCTGTCCCTGCTTGCGGTGCTGGTGGCGGTGTTCAGGAAGAGCTTGGTCGGGTGCAGGACGGCGGCGAGGGAGGAGCTGTGCGCCGGCATGGAGATTGGGTGCCCCACCGATGTGCGCCATGTCGCCCATGTCACCTTCGACCGCTTCAATGGCTTCCTTGGCTTGCCCGTGGAGTTCGAGCCCGAGGTGCCCCGCCGGGCGCCCAGTGCCAGGTCCTTTGCTTCTTCAAAGTTGCGATCTTTTTCGTTTTTTTGTTTTTGTTTGGTGAAATTCGGTGTTTTGTTGGTTGGCTCTTGGTTGAATTGGGGGATTTTTGAGTTTTTGTTCTGAATTAGATGGGTGCAGCTGTGGCAGATTAGATGGACGTGGATGCAGATTTGTTGGTGATTGGATGTGGGCTTTTGCAGTAGATTTGATGCATGCCTTTTCTCCTTTGAAAATGTGTCTGTGGACAGTTTTTCCAATTGTTGAACTGTTTGATTGATTGGTTTCTCTTAAAATGCGTTTGAGAAAGATTGTGTTTTTATTAGAAAAGTGGATCTTTGTGAGTTGTTTATTTTTTTGCAACCAGCGATGTTTTTGGGTTTTTGAAGGGGCAGCGATTGTTATTGGGTGTACTTATTTGGATTGTGCTGTGATTGTCAGATAGTTTTCTTTAGTAGTTTTAGCATTTCTCCATCTTTGACATCTGAGATGAGTGAGTTGTCTATTGCATCATTAGCTGCTATCAGACGTGACTTTGTTTTCTTTCTTTTTTCTGTAATTTTGAATGTCACACTAGTTGTATTTATGGATTTGGCATAGATGCTGTTGATGAAGATGATGTCGCGAGTGTTACATTGTAAATGTGGTTTGACGAGAATATGTCATATGTTGAAGGAGATTGTTTAAACATGTCAGTAGTATAGGCCGTGATATTGTTTGCCATCAGACCAATTTAACATTCATCTGCCTCACTGTGCAGCTTTGTATCAAATTTACAGGTGATTATTGATCCTTATTTTATTTTTCTCTTTTTCAGCGCTAGTGTTTTTGGTGTATCAACAGAATCCATGCAATTATCTTATGATTCAAGGAAACAGCGTTCCCACAATACTACTGCTCATGCAAAGGAGGTTGTATTCGTTGGGAGGCCTTCAAGTATGAACCGTACCCCTTTTTCTATATGTCCTGATTACAATTACCATTCTTGGCTGTGATTTAATGTTTGTGGTTCATCTGCTTGTAGGCAGAAGGCATTTTTCGAATAAATGCTGAAAATAGCCAAGAGGAATATGTTAGAGACCAGCTAAACAGAGGAATTGTTCCTGATGGAATTGACGTTCACTGCTTGGCAGGCTTGATTAAGGTAGTTCGATGAAAACAACTCTATTGTAGTACTTTTCTTGATTCAGGGTAGAAGAGAAGTAATCAACTACTGTGTGATATCCTCTTCAATACCGTGTACTAATAGAATAGGATTCTACTCCATCAGCTTTTAGTTTTAAAATTGTATTCCTCATTGGATATTTTGATACCTTTATCTGTCAAAACATCCATCCAGTTCAACGTGTATAACAAGGATCTACATGGGAAATTAATGCTCTCTCATGGTTTGTTTCTTCGTAGTTTGGCTGTATGAGAAACCTTTCTGATGCTTATTTGTGATCTGTTTTTGTATGAAAGGCGTGGTTTAGGGAGTTACCCAGTGGTGTTCTCGACTCTTTGTCTCCTGAGCAAGTAATGCAATGTCAGACAGAAGAGGAGTGTGCACAACTGGTGAGGCTTTTACCACCAACGGAAGCTGCACTTCTTGATTGGGCCCTTAACTTAATGGCAGATGTGGTTCAAGAAGAACACCATAATAAGATGAATGCACGTAATGTTGCCATGGTATTTGCTCCTAACATGACTCAGGTATCTTACAATCTTCATACTCAATTTTTGGTTATTTATGATCCCAAGATAGTTTCCAAACAGTCAGCTTCCTTTTGGATAACGTGCTTCCATCTCCCTGATTGCAAATCAATTTGACTCATTTAGAACCTGCAATAATTTGTAGTTAGCCTCAATCGAGTCCATAATTTGACCTATTAATTTAACAATAAACCGAGTAACAGTCTGCTGGGAATTATTATTCGTCTTGAGCTTAGTAGTTACAACTTAAAATCAGTGATGCTTTCGGCAGTTTTAAACTCATGGCCATCTCTGCGTGTTCAGTTTTCTTGGACAATTTCCTCTATAGCATTTGCTAACCTGGTTTTCTGAAATGTCAGACAAATTTACAACTCATGACACAAAAGCTGATTGTTTTTCTACAAGTGTAGATGGATGATCCTTTGACGGCACTGATGTATGCTGTCCAAGTTATGAATTTTCTCAAGACACTTATTGTGAAGATGCTTCGGGAAAGAGAAGATGCTGTTGTTGGTGTTGTACCAGCCTGCCATTCAGAGCCCTCTGATGAAAATGGACATCAGAGCCCTTCAGAACCATGTCTTGAGGCTACTGTCAATGAAGAATTGGATAATCAAGTTTTTGCCACTGATGAACCTGATTTAAATGGCCAATCTTACCTGGCCACAGAAAGCAACAGAAAGGATGATACTAAAGACATTTCCGATCTGCCTGAGAAGGCTGTACCTGGCAATTGCACTTCTGAGGAGACACAAGGAGATCTTGTCCAGGACGCAGATGTGAATGCTTCAAATGATGCTCTGCAAGGCGATGTGCAACCAACCTTGCGCAAAAGCAAGAGTGGTCAGTCAAGTAAGTCCAATCTAAGGAAAGCACCTAGAAAAATTAATGGGCCACATCTCATTCGAGTGGCAAGTTCAGTTGACAAATCCAAGGGAACCAGCCTTGTTAGTCGCATAAACTCAAGGCCGGAACGTGTGGAAGCTTGGAGGTGAGATTGTTACATTGGTGGAATCACCTTACCACATGAATTTCTTTATGTTATTGCTTAACTTTACTTCATGCCCTGTAGCACTTTGCTTGGGAGCTGTGTGCTCGAATGGTTATCTGCTTTGCTTTGTTCTTGTTAGTTCTTCTCAACAAAGACCTTCCAGTTATTTCCGTTCCCTTTTAATTGTAACTGTCGTTGCTTTATGTTGAGTCTCATGGTGATCTGATTATAGAACAAAAGCTCACAAGAAAGCGTATGCTGGAAATTGTTTTTAACTTCAGAGAATTGATGCACATTGTATTGTTTGATGTGTGCGCGCACTGTTGAAGGACATAAAGATGCCGCCTACCTATGCTGCCTGTAGCTTTTCGATTGTAAATGTGCCGTGCCCTTTGACAATCAAAAACTGAACCACAAAGTGGTCAGTTTTGACGAGATCAAGCACCCGAGGCATTCTTGCTTGTTAATTTTGCACCATTTATTTTCATACCCTTTAAGCTTCTTCTAAGCATGCCCATCTTCATGCTGGCCCGCAAGTCTCGTCCATATAGTAAATTCAATCTTCACATCTCAAAAATTGACTACAGGAAGCCTATTTAGTTGAGGTATGAGAGAAACTGATGGACATGAGATTACAAACAGTCCTTGAATTGTCCCTGAAAGTTGGCATTGCCTAGAATTGTCACTGAATTGAAAAATTTGTGAAAGGCAAACTAAATTGGTTCGTCTCTCGTTCCCCAATTCTATACGTCACGATACCATTATGTCACATAAGGCTTATCAGAGGGTAATTTTTATAACTGCAAGAACATTCTCCCCTGCATTATTTATCTCAACTATCAGCAGTGAATACCAGATCATCTACACCCCCTAAAAAAATAAAAAAATCATCTCTACCCACAAAGTGAAATGCCATAAGGCCCTGCAACTCATGTTCTTCTAGTACATGTATATAATGGTGATTGTTTATTACAACTTTCATAAACGTGGCTGGCAAAGTTTGTTAAGGAAAAATGCATGGATAAATTATGCTCATTAGCAGAAGTGACAACCAGAAAAGCGCCATCGGAGTGGAATAACACCCACCATCAACATCACAAAGAATTGCTGCCATCTAACGTGAGGAGCACCTTGTACAGATCAGGTCGTCTGTCCCGGAATACGCCCCAAGTGTGCCTTTTAGATTTTATTTGTTCCAAGTCAAATTCAGCCATTAAAACGTCTTCGTTCTTGTCATCAGCTGACACCACTATTTCTCCAGTAGGTCCTGGTTATGCGGACGCAGTATAAGAAATAAGTTTCATATAATTTCAAAGCTCTCAAATGAAGTCCAACCTGCAATAAATGAGTTGCCGTAAAAGGTGATTTCACTTTTTCCATGTTCCGTTTCAATCACCTCCTTCCCAACACGGTTGGAAGCAACAAGAGGAACCTATGCCGGGGACTTGTAAGCAAAACATGCCTTTGACGGAGACAGCGTAAATTTCAAAAAACAAAGTTCTTAGAATACCAAGTTAGCGCCAGCATGTCCTCGCATCACTCTTTGCCAATGCTCACGAGAATCAAGTCCATCATCCTGTGGCTCTGAACCAATGGCTGTTGGGTATAGGAGTATTTCTGCACCCTGAAGGGCCATTGCTCGGGCCGCCTCTGGAAACCACTGGTCCCAGCAAATAGCTGCCATACAACATGAAATGACATCAGCTTAAAGTTGCACCAACATAAAGCTCATGTGCAGGCTTATCAAAATTCATATTCCAACATAAACAATCATGCAGTTTAAGTTTGCTTTAGTTAGCTTTTCTCACCTACTCCAATCTTGCCAAACTTTGTCTCAAAAACCTGATTGCAAGAAAATGATAGGGTGTCAAATTCAAGAGTGTTCAAGAAAATAAAAGAATCATGAGTGTTTCCAATGCAAGAATGTATCTTCTACCTTAAAACCAGTATCACCAGGATTGAAATAGAACTTTTCCTGATATCCTGTGAAAGTAACACACTGGTTGGGAACGATTAAAAAAATAAGGCCACTGAAAGCCACCGAAAGTAATGCCATTGAGAGCCACCCAATATTCATCTTCTACAAAGAATCTCATGTACTTGCCTGGTCCATCAGGAATGTGAGACTTCCTATACAGTCCAAGATCAGTTCCATCAGCATCTATGATTGCAATTGAATTGTAGTGGGCATTATTTGCCTCTTCAAAGAAGCTCACCGGTAAGACAACACCCAATTCTTTAGCAAGCTTCTGCATCCTGCAGAATATACAAGTAACATCCACTAAAACAGTCTGAATGCAGAAAGCTATCAACCGATTAGATAGACAAAGATACTATTTGCCATTGGATTGTAATGCCGATTTCAGATGGAGATATTACAGGATTTTTGAATTACACAAATTAAAATAATTGATTTCTAAGGCAGTATAAGTTGATATATTTGAAAGATTTAAAAAGATTTTAATTTGTATTGTGAAAAAAAATCTAAAAATTATTCTAGATAGATTTTTTTAAAAATCACTTTTACGATAGCTAGTTAAGTGCATCAACTCTGTCACAAACAGTCAAGATGAGTCCCCACCATTTACAAAATAATTTAAAGTAAAAGGGAAAAGTCAACCTTGAGATTGTTGAGTGCCCTTTGTAGGGTTTTGCCCGCTTGAAATAATCCTCTCTTTGAGCTTGGCAGAAGTAGTATCCTTCAAATAACTCCTACAAACATGTCAAACAAAAACACACTACTTTCTGCACAAGATTTTCTTAACATCGCAAGCAAGGCAAGCTACAAGACATTTTCCACTATACCTGAATGAGAATGATGTTTGCACCCTTTTGATGGGCATATCGAACCAATCTGGACATACAAATGCCATAGGAAAGTCACAAGGTGAACTGACACACAATCCAGATACCAAGTTGACAAAATGATTCTCCAATTGTGACCCACAAGCAAAGGGTTCAAATTTTCAAATTTGCAATGAGATATGCCTAACTATATAATGACATTTAGAAGCAAACTGCATTACAACCAGCCAGTTTTAATTGTCAGTAATAAGCAAGTGTGACCATAACTGTGAGGTACAGTTTATCTCCACAATCATTCAAGGAGTCATTCAGATAAAACAGGATCTTTAAAGATATAAAAGATTGGGTATGTAGGGTATACTGCAGTTAGGCATTCAGTAGCCTATCTCATTGATTCAAACATTTACCACTGCACTTAAAGAATGAAATGAACAAATGTTTGAATATGGTAAATTTGAAATACTATTACCAATTATTGATGTGCCATTGTGGATCATAAATAAACAAATTAAAAACTGGGAAAACCGGCAAAGGTGGATATCAGCGGAATAAGGCATAAGTACCATGAAATGGGACATGATCATCATTTTTTTAAACAAAAAATGTATAGCACTCTATCAATGTCTCGTCATTATGTTGAAATAAGGTTTATTCCCCGGCAATTTGAATTGCAACATGAGAGACAATGGAGTATGAAAACTACTAAATAGCTGTGAGCCACAATTTATCTTCTTGTATAGCACAAAATGTCAAAGATATAAACCATTAGGCCTGCAGATTATATTGGAGATAGGGAGTCGTTTGCCTTCTCTTCAATTCAAACATATATGTATATGTTTAATGATAATGAATAAATGTGAACTCACCAAATTTGAAGGAATATTACCAATTATTGCAGTTCATTATAAATGAAAAAAATAAAAACAATAAAGGTGGACTTGAGCAGGAATAACCCATACATATATATAATGAAATCACGCATTATCATTAGAAAAGAAAAACGCATACCACTCTTTCAAAGTCTAGTAATTATATGTCTATCACAAGGTCTTCTTTCCGACAATTTAAATTAAAACACAAAACAAACAGTTATAACACAAGACAAATACTATTAACAGAAACAACTACAAACTACCATGTAGAAGATGGTAACGACAAAAATAAACAATGAACAGTACCGCAAATCTTCAGCTACAACTAAAATTGTCTACCATACGGATAAATTAATTATTAAACAATATAAAAAGTACCATACCGATAATAAATCATAATTTCCAACATACCATAAATAAATTTATAAAAGAAAAAGAAAATAAAGGAAGCGAGAGGGAGACCTTTCGGCTTTGTGGAGGTTGGAGGGGGTGTCATCGGAGCAAGCGAATTGGAGGGCAGCGACGACCACCTTCCTTCCCTCCATTCCTTGTTCCCCCGCCCCCCAAAGAGAAGGAAAAAAGTTGGAAGCTTTTCTTCCCCACTGACTGCTCTGCTCCTATACTGGTTTATTGAGAAAGTGGGAGAGTTGAGACGAGACAAGTACATATTTTGTTTATAGGGCAGCGTTCGGAGATCCAACGGCCCGTAATCACCCGATCCCCCATGCCTCGTGCCTCCTCCCTGGTGCCACATGCCGGCCGGCATGGCCGCGGACTGCCAGCCCGGCCCCTTCGGCCGCAGCCCATGCTGCCCCTCAGTCGCGACCCCCTGCCCCTACCCATGTCCACCATCTTAGATTCTATCTTAGATTCCCGAAACTTATAAAATATTTTTTGGGTATAAATTTTTGTCATTTTAGATTTTATTTTAAATGAAGTGACCAACTTGAGATTTTTATACTGAGTTTTCGTAAGATTTTTTTGCCTCATTTAATCTCTCGTACTTTAATGGCTCTCTAAAATTTATATATAAATTTAATAAGGTTATTTTTTATTCACATACCTTAAATAAAATGAGTTTTGAGATTCACTTCATTGTGAACTTCTTATACTAGCCAAAAATATATCTTTGCTATATACAGGCACCCAGGCACCCACGCATGACGAATTATACATATAAATTTTAACCACTTATTTTCCTCTAAGTAATTGTCTTTCATTATTACACTCCAGTGTGATTCAAATTCTTCTTTGTTTTCGGTACTATAAATTAAACTGTGGAATGACTCATAAAACTCCCTTTTGTGAGCAATTGCAATTAATTTTTTACTTTCCTTCTTAAAAGATATGTTAAATACAAAGACGATGATATTTTGAAGGATCAACCCCACCTACTTCTAATATCTTTTGTTTGGGCTTAAAATATTAGTTGTTCCGAAAAAATATTAGAAATGCTAAGACAAGAAGTAAAAAGGAGATAAAAGAAATAAATGCCCAATTATTGTTGGAATATTTCGAGGAATGAAAGAGATGAATGACTCTTTTTTATTCCTATTAAATTGACTTAAGAAAGAAAAATTAGGAGTTTTATGAGCTATTCCATAATTTAATTTATAGTACCAAAAACAAAGAAGAATTTGAATCACACTGGAGTGTAATAATGATAGACAATTGCTTGGATGAAAATGAGTGGTTAAAATCTATATATACAATTCGTCATGCATGGGTGCTCGTGTATAACAAAAGTATATTTTTGGCTCGTATAAGAAGTTAACAACGAAGTGAATCTCAAAACTCATTTTACTCAAGGATTTGAACAAAAAAATACCCTTATTGAATTTATGCATAGATTTGAGAAAGCCATCAAAAGACATGGATTGAACAGAGGCAAAAGAATCTTATGAAAACTCATATAAAAGCCTTAAATTAGTCACTCCCTTCAAGATGGAATCTAAGATGGCAAAGGTTTATACTTGAAAAATATTTTATAAGTTTCAAGAAAAATTATAATACAATTTAGTTTGTTTCTCATCTCGTAAGAAATTAGATGAGGATGATATTGAACAGTATGATATAACATGTTGTAGAAATAATAAAGAGTTGGTTGCACGTGTTACTTACAAGGGAGTTGACAATAGATGCACATATAGTTGTCAACTTTTGGAAAGTGAAAGTATTCCATATAGACATTTGTTGTATGCACTAAGATTGAATGAGGTGGATATTTTTCTTGAACTTTATATCATGAAGAGATGGATACTTGAAATAGTAAAGGAAGTTGTTTTTGACGGTGATGGAGTGGAACTTCGTGCTGATTTCAACAAAACTCTATTCTCTAATTGGAGAGAATTGCACTGTATATTTAATTGATGGGCCAAAAACGCATATTCATCATTTGAGAAATTTGACCTCGCCAAGCAAAAAATTTTAGAGATAGAGAAATTGGTAGAAGATGTGGTAGATGATCTACAACATGGAATATAAGTACAACATCGAATACAAGTACATCCACCGGCACAATCAAAGACAAAAGGAATTGGTAAAAGATTGAAGAGTGGTAAAGAACTTACAATGGACCATATGATAAAGGATAGATTATGCCATGGTTGCAATTAACGGGGAGTTGGGCATGATAAATGCAGATGCCCTGCATTTGTAGCACATCAGTAATGTTGTCTAACACAACCCTTGTTTTGATCTTTGTTATATATAATTTATGTGATTATTTTCTATATTTTATTTTTTAAATATGTAGGCAAAAAAATGTTCCGTCTAAAAGTGGAGTCATGACATCTATTCAGGGGCATCAATGCGGTGATGACGAATCTCAAAGCAATGATGCAGAACGACTATGATAGCTCCGAATCTGGAAGGGTGATAGTGCAAACTGTATAATGCTAGTGATTTGTAACTTGTTTCCATGAATTGTTCTTGACTTTAATCAAACTTGACAAATGTGCTTTTATTCATCATGTGGAAGAAAGTTAAATGAGATGAATCTCATCTGTTTTGATTTTAATGTGTTGCTAACTTCATCAACATAATTTAAATATTATCAAAATATATAAGAGTCTACCATTTTTTGTAATTTATAGTTGATCGCAAAATTAAGTTTTCAACCATTTACCGAGTTAGGATGCATTATTTCAGACTATTAACTCGAGTCGGGACGAGTCAAGATTTTATTAACTCAAGTCGGATTGAGTCAATTTTTTATTGGCTTGACTCAAGTCGATACGGAGTCAATTATTAATTAACTTGACTCGAGTTGATATCGAGTCAATTTTTTATTTACTTGACTCGAGTCAATACCGAGTTAATTATTTATTGACGTAACTCGAGTCGATACTGAATTAATTATTTATTGACTCTACTTGAGTTGAAATCGAGTTAATTTTTTATTTACTTGGCTCGAGTCGATAACGAGTCTAGTTTTTTTTACTCGAGTCGAGCCCGGTCGTGGCTGCGAACGATGGTGGGTGTGGTGGTGGGGGCGGCAGCTGGGGTAGTGCCGGTGGCGGCTGGGGGCTGGTGGCTGGGGTGGCGGCTAGGTCAGGGCGGGTGGTCGGCTGGGTCAAGGCCAGCGGTGGAGGGGCGGGGGAGGGCGACGGCCGCTGGTGGGGGCTGGGCGGGCGGCGGCCACGGTCGAGGGGGCGGCACGGGGTCGTGGCCGAGGGGGTCTGCACGGGGCCGCAGCCAAGGGGGTGTATGCCGACTGGCCTGCGGCGCCAGGGAGGAGGCATGAGAGGGGGGGGGGGTTGGAATGGGGTGATTATGGGTTGTTGGATCAGATCCAACGGCCCATAAAGGGCAGCGTTGGTGCGCTGCAAATATGGGGCAGCGCTGGTATATATATATATATATATAAGAAATTTACTACGGTGCGCTGGCCATCTTCTGGCAGCGCACCGTGCGCCACATACTGGGCCGTTGGATCGCCAATCCAACGGCCTAGCGAACCCTCCCAAAAACCCCAGCTCCACCCGCCCGACCCGTTTAACCCGTCCGATCCGTCGCCTGCCCGAACCCACCGCCTGCCCAACCCCGCCGCCCGACGGCGCCGCCCGCCCACCACCCTGCGACCGACCACTCCCTGCCGCGGCCCGCTCGCCTCGCCCCAAGCCGTGGCGACCCCCCCTCGCCCCGCCCCTCGCCGTGGCCCCCAAGCCGCCCGCCCCTCCGCCGCGGCGGAGGGGCGGGCGCTTGGGGGGCCACTGCGGGGGGGGGTGGCGAGGGGGGGGTCGACGCGGCTTGGGGCGGGCGAGCGAGCCGCGGCGTGGGGCGGTAGGTTGGTCGGGTCACGGTGGGGGGCTGGGAGCAGGGCCGCGGGCGGCGTTGCCAGGGAAGCCGCAACGGGGAGGGTCGGTCGCAGGGTGGAGGGCGGGCGTTGGGCGTTGGGCAGGGCGTCGGGCGGCGTCGGGCGGCTTCGGGCGGCATCGGGCGGCGTCGAGCGGCGGGCGTGGGGGCAGGGGCGTCGGGCAAGGCGGCGGGCGGGCGGATTGGATGGGTCTGGCGGGTTTGGCGGGCCGGCAAACGGGTTTAGAAGGGGTGGGTGGGTGGTTTGATTGTGGGCCGTCGGATCAAGATCCAACGGCGCACGCGAGGTAGCGCCAATGCGCTGCCAAAATAGGGCAGCGCACTGTAGCGCTGTCCTATATATATATATATGTTTACTATTTTATTTTAAGTCAATTTAATAGCATTTTTATTTAAGAAAATTTTAAATTATCAGTATAGGTATTTAATAGAAAGTGATTTTCTCATAGGTAATTGAGCTTCACACCCATAGCTAAAAATTTAGACTTTATAATTTAATCTATTATATTTATTTAAATAAGGAGAAGACTGATTTTATATGTAAATTATACTTCTTATAGTTTATACGAGCTACCCCTTCTATTTGGAGTAATTTAACAAATCCCACTTCTCAAAATCTAAATAAATAAATATAGAAATGAATAATTAGAGTAAATATAGATTGTCAATTCAAACTAAAGCTTTTAAAACTCTCATCATAATAATCAGAGTAATTTTCATAAAAACTAATTTTGATACATTGTTAAATTATTATATTTTTTCAAAATCTAAAATAAGTCATATTGATGTCAAAAAATAATAAAATTTTATGAACCTTATAGTTATGCGCTCTACTTTTTATATATAATATAAACTTCATAATGTAGGACCTGCTAAAAGTAATTAAATTAGAAGTGTAGATCATATAAGTTATATATGAGGTATAACTTACTTTAGTTTTTCCCTTTATAATTTTATTGCATTGTGCTTAGCCGAATGTCATACTTTTAATCAAAAAGTTAATAATAATTAATTAATTCTTTTAGTTTACATGTCCAAGTGCATAAGAATAAATTACCAAAGACAATAATGATAGAGTTATACCCAAACTCGAATTTATATCACAAACAGTTTCAAAACTGATTTCCAAAAGTTTTAGCTTATGATTGTGGTTGCACTTTTGCTTTGCTTGTCCATGATTTGAATCTAAATTATTATATTAAAAGGAAAATAATTTGTAAGTTATGCAATCAATTTAATACTGGGAAGCCAGTCAGTGGAGCAAAAGGTACGTGATTTAATACTAAGCCAGTCAGTGGAGGGCAAAGTACTGTGGCTGCTGGGATTCGAGCCCAGGTCTCTACGGCCACAACGTAGAATTCTTACCACTAAACTACAGCCACTTTGATTGGTACGATTCACATCAATTAATAATTGTTTATTAAAATATATTCTTTCTTTCTCCTCCAAAAGTAGAAAGTTCTACAAAAGGCAAAATTAATTATATCAAACCCTCTCCTTGATAAATCCTGACTCCAATTTCTGCCTGAAACAAATTCTAAGCCGTTCACCCTCTCATCTATCGGTCTCATCTCAGGAGGAACAGAACAGAGAGATCTCGTAATTGTCGGGATCTCGGAAATAATAATATAAATAGTTATTATATGTATAATAATAAATATTTAATACCTATCAATTATATAAATATTTAATTTAAATTAATAACCAAGATAATATTTTCATCCATAAAATCACAAATAGATATTCCTTTAACATACAAATATTTCAAATTTCATTTGTTTTCCATAATAATTGTATATATATATATCTTTATCTCCTGACTTTTTTAATTATAATTTGTAAATTCACAATATTAAAATAAATTAATGCAATTACAGCATAAAAGTATTAAAGGTGAAACATGTATATAATAAACAATTCACATAATAACTTATATTAAAAATATTTATACTAAATGTTTATATTAATCTAAAAAAACTATATGCAATAAATAATGTATATCAGAATATTTAAAATAAGTATATATATAACATATTTTACGCCACCCCCATCCCCAACCTGGTCAATATTGCTGTCTTCTTCTCTACCTCTTTAGTCGCCACTGCCCACCGCTTTCCCCTTGTCCACCCCACACCCCAGCCTTGCCTCTTGCCCCTTTACGCTCTCCCTGGGAGGTGTTCTGTCCCTCCCGAACTCGGAACCCCTGCAAGTAGGCTAACTTCGACTCTCAACTCTCTAGGTTTAAGCAAGTTTACAATATTTGACCTTCCAACATACAATTAATAAGGTTAGAGGCGAACATAAAACTTGACTGATAAAAAACAAAAGGACAAAAAGAATTATCATACAAAAGTTCTAGAAAATAACATCTTAGGGGCATCTTATTTCCCACATAAGGAAAACATGTTTGCTAATAAAAATGTATTATCACAAGAGCCTTCTCGGTTTTCGGGAGGACAACAACAAAATCGTACAGGTAGGAAGTAAATGACACGCAAGTAAATACAAGCCACAAGCCTTCTAGTAGTGCTTGAGCAATATATATTGCATTCCCTGCCCTTGCCCATTCGGGTTTTCAGCTAGTAGAGTGTCATAAGCAGCAACATTCAACCTCAGCAACTCTGCTCATCGAGAGCGCATGGCGCATCAGTACACGAGAAAAAAGTAAATGCCACCCATTAGGTTGATTAATCAGAGTCATGGCGCCTCTTTCGTTTTTCCTTTTTATGTTTCTTCTTTTCATCAGATTCACGTTGTTTTCTCTCCCGTTTCTCTTGCTTCCTTTCCTCCTTCCTCAGCTTCCTCCTATCATCCTCAGATGCATCATCGTCTTTAGGGCTCTCTCTTTTAGTCTTTGCGCCAGATCGTTCTTCCAGGACAGGAGCCTCCCTCGAAGTTGCTGGTGATAGTGCAGCACTTGACTCCGCTGTCCAGGAGCGAGGTGCCCTGTATGATACAAAACGAAACAAATGCAAGTCAATAAGTTAAATAATGAGCACCGCCAGAGATATCAGACAGTCTTAAGTAATATATTATGCATGAATTACTGGAAAACAGAACTTCAGGAATGCTGCAATAACAATAAAATTTATCCAGCACAAATAACCGGTGGATTCCGGGCTATGCCCATGACTGAAGGGCAAAGATAGCCCAGCAAAGAACTCACAGCTCTTGAGCAAAATAATTTGCACATGGAATGACAAAAAGTATTGATATAACATCATACACTGGGAAACCGCCCTCAATCCAACTACACTTGTGATTTCAGTTATCAAAAAGGACACCACTAGCTAGACAAATTGATCTAGTCTAACCTGGCCGAAGGGCTCACCTTCACTTCAACAGGGAAAGTAGCATAGTGGATAAGTTATCACCTTATATATTTTAAAAAGTTAAAACTATCCAGTTTCCTAAATTTTGTAGCGACTTCTTTTACAAACATATGAGATAGACAATATACCTACTCGTCAGCTCACAAGTTCCACTTCAAAAAATAAAAAATATAAAGCCTCTCCACATTTTAGAAAACATCAAAATTGACATGAACATGTATTATGCTCAAGTATAAGAACAATTCAGTTGTACTTGGATCATGACTTGAAACCAGAAGAAAATAAGAAATTAGTAACCAACCTCATCACGTCCCTATAGAATAAACATTTTAGACCAAACGAAAATGAAGTCCCAACTAAAAAACTCCATTGTGAATGCCTCGTGTAATATTATAGGGGATATGACACTTCATACTTAATCCCTCAATGATACAGAAATTTAATTTGAAAATCGGATCAATAACACAACCCCCCCCCTTCTTAAAAAAAAAATCCCACCCAAAAAGCAGAGAGATAGTCCCCGCAGAGTTGAGAACAATTAAAATCAGAGGGTCATTCTAAAGTACACAAAACAAATACTTAACAATTCTATTTTCTCCATACAATTTACTAAAACATCAACCAGTGTCACTTAGCATCGTTAAAATTGAATTATTCTAGTGTTGTAACCATACCTTGCAAATCCAAGACCCTGAACCCTAGCAGCTTCTGCATGGCCTCCACCTAAATCATCTGCAGTAGACCCTCTTTTAATAAGTTCATTATATTCATGCTTGTCGAGTCGATTGCCTCGAGGCTTATCAGACCGTTTTGGAGCTAAACCAAGAGCTTCTCTCATTGCTTGCTCTTCCTCCTCCTTGATTCTCCTGATTTCTTCTCTGGCAGCTTCCAGATCAGCTTCATTTGCTTTTTTATCCCTAGCATACCAATGCAGGTCCTTCCCTGAGAAAGAAAATATAAGCACATCATAGTCAGACATCAAGGAAAATCTAAAATAATAAACCGTTAAATTAATGCTGAACTCCCATAAATATTGTTTTGATCCATCTTACAAGCTGGTATGTAAAGTCATGGTGATGCAGATGCCAGAGATAAGAATTTAGATTATGGTTTTTCATTCATTAAAATATTACAATCAAATTAGAAGTCTAACAAGCAATTATTAGGAATTTATCTCGATTTCAAAGGGGAAAAAAGGAAAATTACTACGGTTTAGTACTTCAGATAAATATAGATTTCCTTCATGTTTAATAAATATTGTAACAACAAAATTAGTAGTAGTTGTGAAATGAATAAAGATTTGAGTTTCCCTTCTAGAGGCATTGATGCAAGTTAAGCCCCTTGGTCTTTACCGTGCTGTTGCTAATTTTAATGAATTTGGTGGTTGCTTGATTTACTTCCTCTGTTTCTTTTTTTCTTAAAAAATTAAATGAAACCTAAGTTAAAAAGACTTTTACAACACTATCCCAATCACTTGTTTCCAATCAAATATATTTTAAATCCTTGCAATTTTCAACAATGTTTGGTCTAATTGAAACATCTTGCATCACAGGCGCATAATTTGATGAAAATCCAGTTTCGTATACAATCCAAATGTCACCAATATTAATGTCATAACTAGATGCAGATATATAGGACTATGTCACAAACAATAAAGCACATTCAGCTTATTCCTGCAATTCCTTCTGTGTTTATTCATTTTTTTAAATATTACAGAAATAATAAGAAGCACACAATTCTGCAATATTTTCAGTTTAAAAAGTGCATTCAATAAGAAAGGAATTTATATTTAATACAAACACAAAGAGCACAGCTCTTCAAATGGAATAAATGTAGCTATGTAAATCAGTACCTTTCTGCCATCTTCCAACGGGAGCTTTAACACTATGGCCAAGATAATTCTCACGATGCTTGTCAACCTTCACATCATCCCAACTGAACTCTGAAAAGTACAAAGATGTAACGACTTTGTCAGTGAAAACAGATATTCATAATAGAAATTCCATACAGAACAAGTAAATAGGCTAAATTGACACAGTTATGAAGCATGCAACCATGCACAGTTAAATAAACTGCTGCTTTGCCCAATTGCTGAATTATCTCATCCAGGTAGTAATCCTTCCAATTACTAAAATAAACTTAAATTACCAATCATACTTAAATCCATGACATAATCTTCATGGGGAATTAAAAAGAAAAAACAGGTTTCAAACCAAGAATCACTTCCACACTGTCCACACTGTCATGAACCTATATCGGTCCAGTATAATAATAGGACCAGTTTAAGGCACATAAAATCACTTTCTTCATATTAATAACACCCTTAGACCGAGCTTACAGCAGGCAAGCAGCATGGGCAAAAGCCTTCAAAACAGAGGGAAAGTGAGACAATGGTCTTCACTTGTATTATCATTTTTTATCATTTTCCCTCTCCAAAGAAAATAATGATAACCCATCTTTCCCTATTATCAACAAAGGAGGAGCTCCGATTATAAGTAGAACATCCAACCAAATCAATCAGTTTATCATAGTCTATCTTCTCTCTAAATTCAAAGTCTTAAATCTCTAACATCGGCCAAGCATGGCCACAGCATCTTGACTAGTCAACATAAATTCGGCAAAAGGAAAATACAAATTGATACACAACACAACTGATTCAAAATCATGTTATATTGTATGAAGAAATTGAGACGAATACATTCAACATAAGCATCGCAGGGATTAATATTAGGCCAGACGAATCGCATTTAATGTTCAAACACAATCGAAAGGGTGGAGAACCCTAGGCAACAAAATAATAAGCAATTCGGATGCAAGAAAGGAGAGCAAGAAGAGGAAGGGAAAGGGGAAATACGATCACGGCCGCCGCGAACGCCGCCGCGGGTGGGGTGGTACATCTTCTTCTCCGGCCAAGGGTTGCAATTCGCCGGCGTAGCAGTCGCAGATCACACACGCCCTTCCCTTGTTGGGGACGATTGATGATGAAGGCGTTTTCGGGCGCGGACTTATTTGGGTCTCGCCATGGTGTGGTCAGACCGAATCCGAGCCATGTTGTTTCCATTACGAGTCCGACGAACACTCTTGTTTTTTATATTTTTTATTGGTCAGCAACCCCCTCGCCCCCGAAAACCTGTCCATTTCGAAACCAAATCCGAATACCCGCAATACGGATTAGTAATTATATTCTTTCTAAGTAGAAATAACAGTACATACATTGATACTACTAAACCCAAATCTCCAATACAAGACTAATCTAACTAATAAACCAAATAAATAATAAAAAATATACATATATATATATATATATATATATATATATATATATATACGATTTACGGCTCATGTTGTAACACCCCGTTTCGGCTCACCCGTGAACCGACCCGGAAATGTCACCGGCGACCGAACCGTTCGCTAATCTACTGGGTTCGGTTAAGCCGACCCGGATCTGC
>JAURVB010002586.1:0-13781 GCA_033002965.1 Piper betle | reverse complement strand
GCAAAAATCGGCCGATTTCGAGTGGAATCGGCCGATTTAAATCGGATCGGATGCAATTCGAGTCAAAAAAATACGTAAATCGGGTTTTTGGCTCAAATCAGTTCGCAAATCGGCTAATTTGAGTTGATATTACCTGACTTGAGCTGATTTCAGGATGGCAGCGGTGAGGGCGGTGGGGGGTCGGTCTTTTCGATCGGGCCCATGGCCGGTCTCGGCGGCGGCGCTTAGTAGGGGGAAATGTTTTGGAGGTCGAGGGGAGAGGCGTTAATGTCATGGTGGCAATGATTCGGCCTAGATAGCGGCGGAATCACGTCGAGAGTAGCAGCGCAATCGCGGCCGATTTTAGCGTCGCAGCAGCTGGACGATGGCTGAGGGCGGTCAAGATGACATAGAGACAACATAACAAGGCTGGGCGGCGTCGATCGACCGTGTGCGGCGGTGGTGACAATCAAGGCGTCAATGTCTTCAATTTTTCATTTAATGATTCAAATTAAGGAGTTATGAATGGGCAATTATGGGTAGCTTTTAAAATACTCATCCATAATCCTACGTTGTAGCTATCATTATTTCATCTAAGAGTTTATATTAGGAGTTATGGATGAGTATTTTAAAATTACCTATAATTACCAGTTCCCATAAGTCTTAAATCCGATTGTAAGATAAAAAATTGACTGGCATAATATAAGCTAACAAATAAAAAGTCGCACTCTATCATTTTCCTATGATCAGCACATCAAGAAGCAATAATCAATCAGTCTATACTATCAAGGAAATTTAACATCTGTGAGCCATGCATTATTTTTTTCTTTTTCAGCTTTTTACACAAGGATCCTAAGTTAGAAGTCAAAATATTGTTAACATTCATTCCCTACCACATAAAGAAGCAAGGGATTTCACTTAACCATTTTACGTGGGAAGCTTATAGCCTAGCCAAGACACCAATATCGTTGGAATATTCTATATTATTCTTTATTCCAAACTCTTTTGAAATTAGCTGACCTTGTTTGGTTGCTGGGTCTGAGGGAAGAAAAGGGTTGAAAAGAGAAAATATTTTTAATTTTTTTGGAAAAAATATCATTAACTAAAACGGAAAAATATCATTAACTAAAACCACCAAACATGTCGACTTAAATTGTGAAGACCCTATTATGACACTCTCCTGTTGTTGTAAATTTCTCCGAAACAATCTTAATTTTTTATTTGTTTGGTTAATACCAAATTAAGTTTCTTTTTTAAGTAAAAAAGAAGTCTGCCTGCGATGCCCGCTTCTCCATGATATCCTTTAATTGACAAAAATACCCTCGTGTATCAATTCTTCAAAGCCCAAATTGGGGGGCTCACTCGTCTTTTCATCCCACCTTTTCCTCTTGCCTGCCATGACGACAAGCTCGTCCCCTCCGCCAGCACACCTCCTCGTCCTTCGTTTCTTCCCCACCAACGAAGGTCACTACAATGGCGGACAAGCGCAGCAAAATCCTCCTCTCCAAGTGCTTGTCTTGTTGCGTCCCCGTCGGCTGCAGCGGCGACCTTGGGGCGGCTGGTCCGCGGTCGGAGATCCCCGAACTGGAGGAGAAATGCCGCGGCCTCATTGCGCGGATCGGCAGGCGGACGCCGATTTCAGGTACGATCCCCTTAGCCACGCCATGAATTACGACGAAGGCTCGTTCGGTGAGGGCGATTCTCCGTACCGGAGCTTCTCCTGGATCTCCTTTTTTTAATCATGGAAATAGTATTTATCTCTTTTTCACATATTTTATTTATTAATGTCAATTAGCAAATTTTCTTCTTCTTCTTCTTGGTTTGGTTTGGTGATGTTAAAAATTGGTGTGGAAAGTGAAGAGGAATTTGGGGATAAGGGTGATAGGAGGGTGCTTCCTTTTGTTGAAACGGTTTCGTTCCCGGCCAAGTAAGGGAAGGGAGGGGTGGGTGCAATCCTCTATGACCATGGTGGGATGACTATATTATGGATGGACCAAGATCTTGGCAATTGGCACCCCTTTCCTCGGTAGCCAACCATGGTTTCATTTTAATGATTGTGTCTCCTTCTTTCACTGTGTATCATTCAAACAAAACACGTGTCACTGAACTAAGATTCATGTGATTTTTATAGTCAATTTCAAGATTGTATTTAGAATATTGAGGATGACAATATAAGATTTTTAGGATTTTGGACACTAGTAAAATTAATACACATGTTAAGAGTTAACTAGTCAATGACCTGCAAGATGCACAAACACCTTCCTCCCCACCTTCACCTCTGAAGTCTCTATTGCCACTATCATTTTACCTTAAAAACCCACCTACCAACTATCACCTCACTTAGAAACTTGCATGCAGTAAGAAATCCACCTACACTTTCCTCCCTCACTCTCCATTACTTCGCCTCAAAACTCACCTCCCACCTTCACTTCGCTTCAAAACTCACCTCTGACTATCATCTCACCTAGTTTGGTAACGAAAATCTCACTTACGATGTACAATAATAAACCCATCTTTACTTCCCCCTTCCCCACCTTCGTCTCAGTGCAAAAACTCCCTTGGCCGTCATCATTTTACCTAAAAACCTATTTTCCATTCATCATTAAAAAACTCACATACAGTAATAAATCCACTTTACTTATCTCCCCCACCGAAACCCCCGCTTTCTTCAATTTTTCCGTTTGCTTTCAACTTTTCTTAAAAATCGACCTCTCCACTATTATCTTAACTAAAAAAATCCACCACTTCTCGTCACCTTAGCTAGGTTTTTCATTGAGAAACTCACTTTAGAACTGCAATAGTAAACCCGTCTTTTATACCTTACTCTCCTCCCTTTCCTTCATTTAAGTTTGTGCTTCAGAAGCTTACGTCTTCACCCTAACTTAACCTAAATTTGTATTTAAAAACTTATCTGAAAAGGTGAAATGAAGGCGGGTATATATATATATATATATAAATGCAATCTGCAATTTGCATGGAGACTGCGTCTCATTCATTCGCCATCTGCCTCTCCCCTTCCACCCCAACTCCCATTCCATGACTCCTATTTCTCCTGACCCATCTACTATCCACCAGTAATACTGCCGTCTGCCCCTACCTTTTGCCGTCTGCGTTTTCCGTCTTCCCTTCGCCCTCGCCCACTTTTGGTATGGACTTCGACACCACCCGCCTCCCTGTAGTCTGCCCTTCGCTCTTCGCCCACACTCCTCCACTTTCAGTATGGACCTCCGCACCACCTGCCCCCGCCATCCAACCACTGCAGTACCATGGAGGGAATGGATGTTGTTGTATCCAAAACTCAATGGTCTCTAATTGATAAAGATATTCAATTTGTACTGTAATATCTAGATCATAGAAATTATAGGCATTGAAAAATTAATTCTGATTTGTTTTTCCTAATTTGATGTATCATGTATTGAGGCTGTGAGCAGTTTCAAATTAATTGGTGATAGCTAAGAAGCGAGAAGGATTAATGTTTCTGTTGTTCATGATAGCAAGCAAGGAAGCGGGCGGGAGGGGCGGGGCGGTCGCGGGCGGGAGGGCGGGTCTGGCGGGTCAGGCGGGTCGGACGGGTCTGGCGGGTCGGTCCAACAGTGGGTGGGGGGTGGGTGGGTGGTTTGATTGTGGGCCGTCGGATCAAGATCCGACGGCCCACGCGAATAAGCTGCCAATGGGCTGCATTTTGATGCAGCCCATGGTAGTATTTTCCTATATATATATATATATATATATATATATATATATATAGATACCAAAATATATCACAACATCACATTCTATTAACATCACATCATTTTCCAAGCCATGATCCCTGACTGAGTCTTGAACCATCTACTACTCATATTCTCACTATCTGGAAGTTTACTAACTTCAAAATTACTAACTTCATTCACAGAACATGTTTACCGTGCATTAAACATTATCAAAATATTTCATAACAAGTTTCACACATTCACTAGCATCACAATTATGCATCCTATCACCAGGCATGTGTGTGTGGTGTGTGTGCAAGGATGTTACTGCTCATTCGTCAAGTCCAGCATACCCTGTTATATCTGATGCTCACCTACATATATATTAAAAAACTGTCAGCACCCATTGTCACTGGTCTAGAAAATAACTAATATCAAGCTGTCTATGAGTGCAAACTCTCATTAAAAGAAAAACATGCATATACTCTAACAGAACTCTCATAAGGGTAACTTCTTAGGAGCCATCGAGCTATAGTCTGGATGGCATCCCAAACAGACTGGTCTGATGCCTCTCGACATTTTCTCATTCCTCTTCTGGTTCCTCGGGACTACTAATAATATCCTAAACCCTCTATGATCCTCCATATTTCTCCTAGCCTCGAGTACGAAGGCCGAGTACTCACATGCAGTTTGCCTTTAGTACCCTTTGAACTACATGTCCAAACGTGCGCTTTACTAAACAATACCCATAAACCCCACATTTCTCCAGGTGTGAGGAACTCAAAATGTAACACCCATTTCGGCTCCCTCGTGAACCGACTCGGAAATGTCACCGGTGACCGAACCATTCGCTAATCTACTAGATTCGGTTAAGCCGACCCGGATCTGCCCTCGGCGTCTCAAGATGGAGATGCAAACATGAAATGTATGAATGAGAACAATTGGGTTCTAACGGAGTCCTACATGCATGTCATGACGTGCATGCAAAGACAATACAAAACAATAAATGAGAAACCAAAAATATATATATACTACTACGGAAAAACGGACAGAGTTTCCCCTAAAAGTACAATAAGGGCCAACCTGACCACAACAAGGGTATATAAATATTTTATCAAAATACGATAAAACATAACAATCTACCATGGCATTCAATCATTATCTCATTTGTTTTCACCTGAGCCGAGTCTGAACTCCAAGGCTCCCTACTCATTCACATTTATCCGTTCGTTTCATAATAAGCGATTCATCCAGACAAGCACATCATAATTATCATTCACACAGCATTAACACACCATCATTATACATTACACGCGGCGGGTACATGTGTGCGCGGTTCCGTGCTGCTCCTCCGCAGTCCCGACAGCTTTCATCCCTCGCATTTCTCACCTACATATATATAGAAAAACCGTCAGATAACGAGTGTTACCAGCCTGAAAAATAACTAATATCAATCTGGCATAGGAGAGCAAACTCTCCTGTTGAATCAAAACCATATACTTCCTCAAGAACTCTCATCAGGGCACATACGGGAGTCGTTGCCCTCGGGTAGACAACATCCCCTTTCCATATCATTCTCTTTCATTGGCCATTTCATCTATCTCTTCTGCGGCAATTCATTCTCATTCGTCTCAGCCCTCTACGTCCTCCGTATTGTTCCTGGCCCTGAGTACATGGGCCGAGTACTCTCAGGCATGCGCCTTCAGTACCCTTTGAAACCACAAGTCTAGACATGCGCTGCATTGCAGTACCCGTAAACCTCCACACTTCTCTGGGTTTGAGGAACTCAAAGGTGGAGTTGTCAGGATCCCTCGGGAATGAAACGGCCCGCACACCATTCCAGAGCCCGCTATCAACTCACACGTGCCCGCTCGCGTAGCACGGTAATCGGATTTCCCTCATTCAATCTCTTACTGAAAACACAAAAACTATACATATATATAGGTCTAGGTTGGGATTTATACAATAGACCCAAAGGCATCGTGAGCTGGATCTGAAGTTCGAAAACAAACTCGAGGGATCTCATCCTCAAGGGTTATTAATCCAAAAAAAAAAATTGTTGGCTAAATGGCCCGAGTTAAGTGGGATCCGATAAAATGCCACTTAACTCGTCCTGCACGGAATAAATCAAATACACAATAGAATAGCAAAAAGCAGAGAACAAGTCCTAAATGGACCTGGCAGAAGCTCCAATCAGGTCCTCCCGCCTAGGCGGCTAGCTCCTACTTCGTACCTACACATCAAAACTAAATACTAAGACCCGCTCATGATGCAGTCATACATTCTATATCATGCATACATCCATCTCGCATCAATCATCCTAGCAAGTCTACTTAGGCTAGTTTGCATTAGATCATGATCATTACTTAGTTACCCTAATTAGTTTCTTAACTTCCATTTTTAACACCACTCAATCAAACAAATTTCATATTTTATCCTTAATCAAATCTACATTTATATATATATAATTACAATACACAATTCACCAATCCTAGCATGCAATTCTAATAATAAGTACTTTTAAATAATTAAGTTAAAATAAATTATACCTCGCATGATTCGTGGCTCAAATTCGGCACCCTATGACGTCCGAAGTTTGATAGGGTTCGATAGGAGGGATTTGGCGGAAGATTAGGTGATTTTCGACGAATTTTGGTGAATCTGGTTTTTTTGGCGACTTTCGGCGATTTTTTGGCGACTTTCCCGTCGATTTTCCAGGGACTGTTCCGGTGGGGCAATCGAGGTAAGGGTTAGCACCTGCTCGGCGAGCTTGTCCCAATGGTGGTGACAGAAAGGACGGCCGTGGCGGTGTCGAGTTCGGTCGGGGCGTCGGTCGTTCTGATCAGGCTCACGGCCGGCTTCGACGGCGGCGCTAGGTAAGGGGGAAACATCGGGGAGGTCAAGGGGGTGGTCATCTGGATCACGGCGGTGGCGGCGTGGCCGGACAGCGGTAAATTGACAAGGGGAGCATCGTGGCTTGTGGGGCGATTCTGGCATCGTGGCGGCGAGACAGTGGCCTGGGTTGGTTGTGGCGGCACGACGACGGCACGGCGGGGCGGGGTGGCGTTGATCGGCGGCGGCGGCGGCAACCCAGTGGGCGGAGAGGGTTTTTGGGAGGGGGAAGTGTTGGGGAAAGGAGAAAAACACTCTAGTGGCAATTTCGTAAATATGTATTGACTCGATTCCTACTCGAGTCAAAATAATAACTAGTTCGTAATAAATTCTAAAAAATCTAGAAAAATATGGAAAAAATCCCATAAAATAAAACAAACACAACAACATCCAAATGACATGCTCCATAACTAATAACCCACCCGAATATGATCTAACGCGTCCTAATGCGTTATTCGGCCTAAAACTATTTCTCCGATCAAATACATAAAAAGAAAAATATTGCATACTTTCATATATTTTGATAACTCATTTCTTACCATCTTTTCGATGTTATCATTATATATTCAGGTACACCTGACTCACGGCTGGCCTCGACTCAGCACGCGGTTCATGAAACTGACTCGACTCGAACCAATGGTTGAACCGACTGGTTCGGTAACATAAATCTCTGACTCGAGTCATGGGTTTTACACAAAATGTAGGTTATTAGGATTCCTCGAGAATGGAATAGCCATCTCACTAATCCAAAGCCCGTTGTGACTGGCACATGCACCCACTCATGGTATGTGCGAGTCAGTTTTACCATCTCTCGTCTCACTGAAAAGTCGATAAAAATCTTATATAAGCCTGAGAGGGATTTAATAATTTAGGCCCAAAGGCAACTTGTGGTGGATCTCGTTTTTCGAAATCAGACTCAAGAGATCTCATCCGCAAGGGTATTGTGCATATGCGGGGAGCTCCTGCACTGAACTTACACAAACAATACTAAATTTTAATGCCCATGTACTCCCATATGATGCATGAATGACATGATGGATAAATCAAACAACACTCAGGGCAAACATGCATATCCTGATCAATCAAACAAATCATAACAATCAGTGTCATATAAATCTATATTCCTAGGTGATCATGTCATCAACATCACAAATTTGTTACTATGTAATTTAAACATATCAATTAACTAATTAAAGATCATACTTCTTTAATAATCAAACTAATACGCAATCATAATAATTTAATCATTAGAACTAGATGTCTAATTCACAAGTCTAATTATCTAACCTTAATTAACATATGCGGACATGCATATTTTAATTAACTAATCAATTATTTTTCATAATTATAACAACATGATTTCAAAACCCTAAAATTAGTACACAATCAAATCTATGATATATTACCAAAATGGTGTACATGCTGATGATGGTCAATCATATATAAAAATGAAATAAAAATTAAATCGTTATACCTAGGTTGGCGATTACTCAGCAACAGCGGCGACGACTGCGGTTGCCGATACCTTGAGGAGGGAGATGGCAGCTGTGGCTGCCATCCCAAGGGCGACACTGAGAAGGGGAAGGTAGCTCGATATGGTCGGAGCACCACTGGCCAGCGGCAACGGCCAGTCACCGGAGGTGGTGTTTGTGGGTTGTGGCCAGGTAAGGTGAGGGCGTACAAATTGTGGGGTCAGCTAGGGAGTGGGGAGAAGGCTAGGGATGGTCAAGGTCAGCTGAGGGGGTGGATTGTGTGGCCACAGGATGTGAGCAACTTGTCGGCAACGGCGCTAGTCGCCGGCAAACATGCATGCAAGTAGCGGTCCTATTTTCAGGATGGGTGGTCGTGCATGTCATCATACAGGCCGAGGAATGGTCGAAAAAGATGAGGGAAGGGCTAGGGAGGTTACCAGAGGTCGTTGTTGGCATTGATAGCTAGTGGTGACACATGCAAGCTACGGCGGTGGCGACTGAGGGTGGAAAACAGAGAAGAAAGGAGGATGAGAAGGAAGGAAGAAGGGACATTGGATGAGGCAGAGTCAACGGCGAGGGAGGTCACCGGGGTGGGGGTGGTTGGCGGCGGTGAGGGCAGTCACCGGCGGAGCAAGGGGGAAAGAAACAAGTTGAGAGGCTTGGAGGAGGAACCGGGGGAGAATAAGAAGAAGAAGGGAAAAGGTCAGGGCAGTCTTGTAATTAAAACTTGGCTCGTTCCTGTTTCGAGTCAATAATAATAATTAAATTCTAAAAAATATATAAAATAAATATGATAAAATTCTATATATTAAAATATGCTTAAATAAATAAACTAACATGTTCTAAACCTACTAACCCACCCAAAATCCTATCTAACACATCCTAACATTATAAACGGCCTAATTATAATTTCTACAGTCTAATGCATGAAATAATAAAAATCTGGCTTACTGTCGTATATTCTAATAACTCATTTTCTTGTTGTATCACTGACGTTATCATTATACACTCAAGTATACTTGACCCTCATGGCTCATAACACACGGCCGGCTTTAGCTTGACGCACACGTTCTTAAACTGACTTGACTTGGATTGACGGTTGAACTGATTGGTTCGCAAGTATAAAACTATGATTCGAGTCATGGGTTTTACATGCAAAGCATGTGTATGAATGTCTTCAAAGTTAACCACAACCCATTTTCTTTCCTTGATTAATTTAATTATCTTCCTTGCTTTATAATTCTCTCTTGTGTCTGGTCGTCGTTTAACATTCTTTCCAACTTCTCTAGGATCAGTTCCTTCCTTCTCACAAACAAATAACCTTTTCTGTAGGATATTTAATCCCTTGGAATAAACAGAAGAAGCTTTTCTAATACCAAACCCGCTTAGCAAACCATATGAATTATAAAAATTATAAGCTTTATCGCTAGAATTGAATTCCATTCCTTCTTGGGCATCAATAATGTACCAATGGTACTTTGTGAGTCTTTGTTTTCTTTCTCCTTGCTTCCAAGCTTTTTATTTTCATTTTCTTCATTTTTGTGGTCCAGATTTTGCAACTCTTCAATTTCAACCACCTCGTTCAATTCATCAATTACTTCAATTAGGTTGGCTTGACTCATTTCATTCTCATCGACATAACCTTTCAGCAAAATTAAAAACTAAACAACAGTAAAATTCAACTAAATACATACAAAAAAGGATAAGAAATACATCGGTAACTAATAAAGAAAACATACATAAACTATCAAAGAATCAATTTCATTAAGGGTATTAAAGCATGCAAACCCCCACAGAATACTATGACGCATAATTGAAATTCTAATTGAAACCAAACTATCAAAGATTCAACAATAAAATTTACAAGCAAATAAATTCACAGAGCTATAAGTTAAACAATGAGCTGGTATTAGAAAACTGTTTGCAGCTCAAAAACAAATTGTTCTCAGTTCACTAATAATACCATCTACTAAATAAATGATTCACTTTTCACATGTAGATTCACAAGACTACATAAATGATTTTACATGTAGTTGAATTGTGTCATAGACTCACATCATGAAAGAATTAAAGCATCTTCTAAAAAAAATCAATTATCAAATAATCACATAAAACAACATTACACTACATCCTATAAAAAATTGCGAAAATTAAAATGAAGTCAAGAGTTTATATCTACATGATTTGAAGTAAAAATACTTTTACCAAACCACCCTATTGAAAACTTAAGAAGTAAGAAGTCAAAAGACGGAAAGAATATTTTTACTACCTGACATGATTGCAGGGCCAGGGAAGACAATGAATGACATGGGCTGGTTGAGGAGGAGGACATCAAGAGGTGGCGTGGACCGCAATGGGTAGACAGCAAGGGCCGGGGGCAAAGGCCGGGGGAGGATAGCTCATGAGATGAGTCAGGGAGCAGAAGGCAGGGATGATGGGCAGGGGTCGATGAAGGCGGAACCGTTAAGAAGAAGGGTTTTTTTAATTTTAAAAATAGTTTTGGGCAGTCTTTAAAATCAGACAGGCCATATTAGAACTTCCTCCCCATGACTAGCCAAACATATATATATAGGGTAAACTTTTCCTCATCCCAGGGTAGGAAAGGTTTCCTACCGCAACCTCTAATCTGGGTCGTCCTTATGAGCAGACGGCCTAGATTTGATGAAAATATATATATATATATATATATATATATATCCTCCACCCCCTCTTTCACATGCACCCAGGTTTTGGCCACGGCAAGCCGGGCTTCTACGGTGAGGAAGGGGGAGCGGGATAGAGGAGGGCGTTACTGGTGGTGGGGAGACCTAGAGGGGTGGTGGCCGTGGCAGGGTCAAGGGGGAGCGGGGAGGGGGAGCAGGATAGAGGAAGGAGGGGTGGCGGCTGCGACGGAATGGCTGGGTCGAGGTGGAGCGGGGAGGGGGGACATCTACAGCGGATGAGGGGGGAGTGGGGTAGAGGACGGAGGGGTTGAGGGGTGGTGGCAAGGAGTTGGAGAGAGTAGCTGAGGAGGAGGTGGCCGTGGTGGAGGCACTCAATCTCGGCGGAGACGGAGTTGCAGAGGTTGAGGACGGTGACAATGTGGGCAAGGTAGACGTGAGGGGGTTGGGGAATGGGAGGGGTAGGGCCGCAATGAGGGACTGGGCGTCGGTGAGGGTAGGGGGAGGATGTCGACGGCAGCAGAGAGACAGGCGAGGAAGTGGGACGGTAGAGGGAGGCCAAGGAGGTGGCAGAGGAGAGCATCGTTGAAGGTGGAGGCGAGGATTTTTGTGGTGGTGTAGGAGAGCTCACCGGCGGCAAGTTTCATCGGAGACGGTGCCCCTGCGGTTTCTCCCTCCCCTTCCCCAACCCCTCCCTTGCTTGACCTCCATCCCGCCATGGCCACCACCACCCCTTGACCCCTCCCTCCTCTACCCCGCTCCCCCTTGACCCCGCCATCCCTCCACAGCTGCCACAACCCCCCAACCCCTCTCTCCTCTACCCCGCTCACCCCCTCCCCCGCCGCGGATGCCCCCACCTTCTCCCCCTCAACCCAGCCATCCCATCACAGCCGCCACGCCTCCCCACTGCACCTCGACCCTACCACGGCTAGACAAGGTCATGCCCAGCCAGATCCGACCGCGGCTAGATTTGGTCAGAGGGGGGCTAGACATGACCGTCCATGGCCAGCACAGCCGCTCAATGGCTGCCGGGGAAGGTTTAATTTTTTTAATTTTTTTAAAAACAATTAATTTGGGCCATCCAATCAGACAATCAAATCAAAGTTTGGGACGGGGTATATATATATAGACACACACACACACACACACACACACACACATATATATATATATAGGGGACAGCTACTATGCGCTGCCCCCTTTTGGCAGCATTCCAATGTTGCCAAATGTCAGCCATTGGATCTGATCCAACGGCCAATAGCAATCTTCCCACCCCCTCCACCCCTCTCTCCTCTTCCTTCCTCTGATGCCCCCTCGGCTGCGGTCCCCGGCACCCCCTTGGTCGCATCCCCCGGCATTGCCCCCAGACACCCCCTCGGCCGCAGCCCCCCGCTGCCCCGGCGTTGCATCCTGCCGCCACTAGGCCATGACCCCTGCCTCCCTCGGCCGCGACCCTCTGCCGCTGCCCCCGCAGCCCTTGGTCGCTACCCCCGCTGCCCTCGGTCGTTGCCCCCGCCGTCCTTGGCCATTGCCCCTCCCCCCCACCCTTTGGGCCACCACCTTCCTCCCCTACCCCGCCCCTGCAGCCGCAATGCGCTCCACCCACTCATAGCCACTCTCGCCCGGCCATCGCCCCATGTTTTCCAACTAGCCCACTCACCCCCCGAGGTGGCGATAGCATTAATGGCCAGCCAGCCGTTGGCGGCAAGGTCATCGGCGGTGGGATGGCATGGCGAAACAGAGGAGGGAGAAGAAATATGGGAGGGTAGTTGTGTAATATAAATTTGACTCGAGTCGATATTGAATCAAGTTTTTATTATGAAATAAATTTTAAAAAGAATAAAATAATTTTATAATAAAACTTGACTCGATCCCAACTCGAGGTAGTATTATGAAATAAATTTTTAAAAAATAAAATAATTTTGTAATAAAAACTTGATTCATTCCTAACTAGAGTCAATATTATAAAATATATCCCGAAAAATATAAAAAATAGAATAAAATACCATAAAATAAAATAATCCATTAGAACTCGATTATTTTATTATATTAAATTTTACTATTTTTTTATAATTTTTGGGATACATTTCATAATATTGACTCGAATCGGGCGCACAACAAGTTTTTATTATGAAACTACCCCTGCCCATTTCCTTCTTCGCGCCACCACTCCGTTCAAAAAGAACTTGAATATTTTATGAAATACATCCCAAAAAATATGAAAAAATACAGTAAATACCATAAAACAAAATAATCGACTTCTAACTCAAATAACATGGTAGGTTTAAGTTTAAAGCATGTTATTCGAGTTAGAACTAGATTATTTTATTTTATGTCATTTTACTGTATTTTTTTAATATTTTTTGGGATATATTTCCTAATATTGACTCGATTCGGGAGCGAGTCAAGTTTTTATTACGAAATTGCCATCATCCATTTTTTCTCCCTTATTTTGGTGTGCCACCCCTCTGTTTTGCTGCGCCGTACCACCACCGGCGACCTTGCCGCCTACCGCCAATTGCTAGCCTAGGATGCCGCTTGCCAGCCACTGTTAGCTAGGGACGGCTCGCCACTGCCTCCCTACCGATTTCCTTCCCGGCCACCCACTGCCGCCCACCTTCCACGCATCACTGCCGGCCATCAACCTTGGCGACAACCTCTGGCAACCATCCTAGCCTCGTCCCCATCATTCCCGACTCTTCCCTGGGTGATCCAAAGTGGAATGCCAAAATAGGGGGACGGGCGGTGGATGGGCGAGGCAGGCGGGTGGGCACGGCGAGTAGGCGTGGCAGGTAGGAACCAAGGGGATGCGTGAAGGGTCGGCAGGAGGGGTTGGGCAGTGACGTCGGCGGCGGCTGTTAGACTTTTTCCAGTGACATGCAAGTATACACGGTCGAAACAAGTAGTATGATGATAAATTAGAGTATCGTTCCTACAGAGAGATAAATTTTCTATAATTAATAAAAGAGAATAATATTAAGATAAAAATAGAAATAATTGACTTAAAGAAATCTAAATAATAACTTAAATAAAAAGCGGAGTTAAAATTATAAAACTCGTTCTAGAGTCGAATTTCCCTTAACATT